>DWCF01003850.1:0-18341 GCA_018230265.1 Delias oraia
ATAGTGTTTTTTTTGGTAAACTAAAAAACCAATTCATTTATTAAATGCTAAAAAACTAGAAATAATATGTAAAATTTCAAATGTGTTGTCTATAAATACAAAATTAATATGCACATATATTAATATTTTAATGTCGAATTTTGCATCATAATTAATGGCATTATTTTATAAATAATAATTCACTAATTCTTACTAAACACCTACTTTTAGCTGTGTATAAATAAATATAAAATGTAAATTGAACCCAAATATTGCTTTACACAGCTGAATTTGAACGACCACCGGTTCGCTTTTGTTTCTCTATTTATCCACAGACAATCACGTAACACTTTAAAAACACACTGCACAGACTAAATATCTAAGTTCGCGTAAGGAGGTTCTATATCCGAATGTTTCCCGCGGATTTATTTCACGTCAGACGCACTGCTACCAGCACGCTCCAACACTGACTGACGATTCACAGAGCACATTTCGCCAAGACTTATGAGCCTGTCACATCTTGTGCTAGTGATTTTTGAAATTTGGATCATATTTGCAACGCTCTACCGATATTTTATGTGAAACGGATTTTCGTGATGATTTAGAGCAGCGAATTCGAAGTCTCAACAGCTGGTAGGACTTTTCCGAGTGGAAAATGTGACGCGCGTGTTAAAGTATAGGCGTTCGTGCTTCCGCCGATTTTTCCAAACTTTGAAGCCTTTTTTAAAAAAAACTTTGTCTTCACCACTTTCGCAATATGAGCCCGTGCCAATGCACGACAATTCAAGGTTTAAAATTACTTTACCATGTCTCTCGTTGTATAATGTATTGACTCTAATTCTGCATCGTCGAAAGCCTTTTTTATTGACCCGAGCCACCTTTAACCTATTGAAGGCCCAGGGCATATTAGTAATGAGGGTATAACCTTAACAGAACACTATTAAGTTAGAAAAGACAAAGAAAGTAGATCAGGCAACACAACCAATGCGTAGACTGTGGCGCGGATATTCATGGGCGGCTGTATTCTCTTACCATATAGGAGACCTGCTCCGTTGTCCGCTATAGAATAAAAAAATATAAAACTATAATAACTATTATTCTTGTGTATATTTATTGCTTATAACAACTATTGGATATAACGTCGGTAAATATACGTTCCCTTTAAAATCGCTAAATAAGGTTTTGTCTATATATAGGTGTCACCAACAATATTTCAGTGCAATTTCCTTTGATGCGTGCATCTGAATGTACGAATAGGTTTGAATTCATCTAATCCTTTGTGATCCAGAGTGTCAGCAGAACATTGGATATAGTGTTGTGGTTAAACTAACTGACACGGGCCCAACTAAAACCGGCTGCAAAGAGAATATTAACGAACTTTCAAGATGAAAGTAGTTCAAACTTTCATATTAAATAACTTTAGTTGCTTTGAAGACAACTTAACCAGATGTGTTTTTCTTATTATATAACCTACAACGTGACAGTTAAGATAATCTTATCATTCCAAAAGCCGGCACAAGACCACAGCATATGCTTTAGCATGGCTTTGCCACGGATCAGACAGTGTTACAACCGCCCGACTACCCTTGAGCCCTTCCAAAGACTCTTCATTCAATGAAATAGGAACAAGTATTTGACGTGTATTGTGTAAATCTGTAGCATTTCGAACAATTCAGCCAAATTTGTACATAATCATTGCTCTCCCATGAGAGATACTGTGTTAAAACATTCGCCCACTAAACCCTTTCAAAGACCAAATAAATATACAATTTAATATTACTACGCTTGTCACTTCCTCGGTGAAACACAGTACAAGTAAAATGCCGGTATTCGATAAGCCTATGGTATCACTTCAGTAAGTTCGTAGGTAAGAGAGCCTTATAAGTAAAGAATCGTGGCTATCGCTCGGGAGATACAGTGCTTAGACACTCACCTGGTCAGTTTCAAGCTCTTCCATAGTCCCAATACAATTTTAAATACAATTCATAACATTTTTTTTTAATAAATAAAGAGTCAAACGAGTAAAAGGCTCAGCTATAGGTCACAGGTGCGTTGCCGACCTTTTGCAAGGATCGAACCAGGCAACCATGGCCTTGCGGTAACTAATAGAAGCGCTTTTCTACAATTATAAATTAAATAAATAAGTAAATTGAATTATTAATTAATAAGTAAAGTAAGTAAATTAAATAAATAAGTAAATTCTATACTTGGGTACGGTATAATAAGATAATTTAGCCGCGACATAGGAACAACTCAGTTGGATCTCGTGCACTTTGAAACTAAATTCCGTTTTAGAACAATGGAAAACACACACAGCAAAGGGTTTCTGTACATATTAAGTGTAAAGGATTTCGATATGGGCTTAAACTCTATTCAGACGTAATGGTACCATCGTCATCATCATCAGCCTGTCAAGTCCACTGCTGGACATAGGCCTCCGCCAAAGACGCTCGCCTATTGCGATCTTGAGCGACCTGGAACAAGCGGTTGCCGCGACATTCATGAGATCGTCTTTCCATCGCGTGGCGGGACGTCCCACTCTGCGTTTTCCGATATGCGGTCACCACTCGAGAAACTTTCTTCCCCATCGGTTGTCGGTTCGTCGAGCGATGTGGCCAGCTATTTACTAACACGGCGGGCAATGTCAGTTTCTTTGGTTCGGCTGCGGATAACCTCATTTCTGATTTTATCTCGAAGCGAGACTCTGAGCATTGCCCTCTCTATAGCTCGGTGAGAGACTCTGAGCTTCTCCATCAGACCCATCGTAATGATATATATGATTTTTATTTATTTTATAGCAGGCAAATTAGCTGATTCCACAGTAGTTGTTCGCGGCACAAAAATCCTTTAGAAACTGTCAGTTATGGAGAGATAAACATCGTGAAAATTAAAATTTGCGCTAAAAAATTTATGGTAAAGCGAACATCGGGGCAGGTGGATCTCCTATATGGTTCATGGGTGGCGGTGTTCTAGGAGACTCATCTGCTTCGTTGTCCGCTATACGATAAAAAATCTAGTTCAAAATATGTCATAATCAATTTATTAATGACAAGGTCGTACAATATCTAAGTCGCAGATTATTTACATAACATAATTGGTAAATTTCATAATCTTTGTAAGACATCAGAAACTGGTTTCGAAGTTGGAACTTTTAATTTTTGTCGTATGTGAATAAAGAAGAAAACGTGTACCACTTTCTTATATCAGTGTGTAAATTTAGGCTTATATCCTTGATAGCCCTGGGTTTGGTTCCTAGTGAAACAACCCTCGTACATGGTTAGTAAAAAGCTGACAACACAATCAAGGCGCGGTAGTCCATAGGAGGCGATGATTTCTTACCAAATAATCATATAAATTTGATGAAATATAGAATAATAAAATAAAAAAAAAATGAAAAATAGCATTTTCACCTAAGATTGGTTCAAGATTACATTCTGTATAATCAATACAAATTCTAACTCAAAGTTTGTGAAGTAACGAAAGTTGTAACAGATTATAAATAGAGCTTAGAGAGCCTTAACTTGGTACGCATTTCGTTATATAATTACAACAATAGTTATTACACATACTCTTCGGTATTGTGTATAATTAATATTACAAAAACACAATCAAAAAAGTTAAAGTAGTATGAATAAAAATAAAATTTACAATTTAAATTTGAGTGTTTTTGAAAAATTATAATATTAATATGTAGTTGATATAGATTTAGAGTTATATATAAATATTTTGTGCCGCGGACCACCTCTCTGTGGAATCAGCTGACAGCGGGGGTATTTCCAAACCAAAACGAGTTGGGGACCTTCAAGAAAAGAGCGTACACGTTGTTTAAAGGCCGGCATCGAACCCGCGGCTCTGCAAGAGCTGGTGGTGTCCATGGGCGGAGGACCGCTCGCTTGGGTGAGCCACCTGCTCGCTTGCCACAAATTGTATAAAAATATGTTAAGAAATTTGTATTTCTTAATTCGTCTCGCCAGCGCGCATTCTGTTGTTTTGAACACTGTGTGTGATCTTATAATTTTATGTCGATGATAGTTATAAAAAAATATATCGAATTAAATACTTTATCTAGTTTTATAGTTTATGATTTGTGTGAATTAACAGGTGATAATAACTTCTATTGTCGTTTCTTTTTCATTAAAGATTTTGTAATCTTTATTTGAGTGGTTGTTAATACCTAATCTTTGAATAAAATATACTCTTAATTTTCAAAGAAACAAATTGAAGTGTTCTCACACCCTGAAATAAGTTTTAAATAAAGGTCTAATAACTCGAGGCTTCCATAACTGTTCGTTGCGACGCCCATGAGTGTCGCGAGGCGATCTGAGAGACAATGCTCAGAAAAGCAAGCACATCCTTGGACAACACTTAGTGTAATAATAATTTATGTATCTTTTGATTTACATTCTTGTTTTATTATATGCGTATTTTATAATAAAAAATATTGATTATATTCTGGAGTTCTTCTGATAACGTCATATTAGGCTAACTACTACTGCTTTTATTTCCGTTATTGCATTGATTATGGTGGAGGAGGCATTGCAAGAAAAATAACATTTCTATAGGTCACAGTGTAAATTATTTTGGATTACTCTATATAACTAAATGAAGCAATCGACACATAATATAGACAAACTTCGCAGTAATAGCGTATTTTTTGACGTCATTCATCAAAATCTGTTCATAGACATCAATAAAGTAGTGAGAGAAAAGCATACAATGAAAAAAACTCTAACTTTTCTTTTTTTATGGTCAGAAAAATATTCAATCTTGTTTAATCAATGAAATTTACGTGCTATTGTGATGTGCTTGAAATTCCACAAGGTGCTAGCATGTACTATGCTTGAATTCATCTATAGCACGTATAAAATGTGCATATTGATAGACAATCAAAATAGTGCCCTCAACCTTAAAATATAACCTAAAACAGTGTTTCCCAACCTGTAGTCTGCGAACCCCCGAGGGTCCGCGAGTATATCTGCATACGAGGGACCGCGGCGTCTTCTCGGGACGATACAATGCTAAAAACTTAAACAAAACCTAATCTGTTTTTATCCTGTTTATTTTATTAAAAGGTCCATTAAATCTATCCTTGAGTCTATAGCTAAAATAGGTTGGGAACCGCTGTCCTAAAAGTAACCGATAGAACCATTCTCAAACTCGATCCCCACACACACTTACTGCTATATTCAAATCCAACCCATTGTCTAAGAGTTTCAATCGCTGGCTCATTCCTCTGTAATTCTCTACCAAATATCTGCATACCCTCAAATATCATGTAGTCATGAATTGTGCTGGCCAGTAAATGGCCCCCTCTAGCGCCCACATACTCAACGAATGCTTGCGTTTCGTATAATAGCACTGTCCGCCTCCAATTGAATCTGTTAAATATATCACTACTGACATAATTGTTTCAGCGCCCTCTGTTGAGCTGCACCGGAACTTACACAAAGAGACGTAAGTAAAATACTCACTTACTTGTATATTTATAGCCGAGGTAAAATTTGAGGTTTTCGGTGTGATTCAAACCGCCATCGGAGGTGGTGTCCCACGGGGTGTAGAGTATATCTTCGATTTTGAGAAAATTCGCGAAAGTTTTCATCATGAGGTGACATGTTGATTTGCCGGCGACGTCCACTTGCGCTTCGGGTTCGTTTATGAGTAGCAGTTGACGCCAGTTGTAGCTAGATGGCGCGAAACACAATCCATTTAGTGCAATCACACGTGCGCAAAACCCAAACAAAAGCTACCTAATTGAAGGATATATATATAAGGTCCTTCATACCAAATGTCATTAAAATGTGTCCTTTTCATTAAAAGGAGGGCTCACTTAAGTTAAAAATGGGTCAATTGCTTTTCTTCGCAAAATCTCTCCACTAACACGTGTACTGTATATGATATCAAAATTCAAATTGATTCTTAAGTATTTTAACGAACTACTTGTAAAAAATCATAGAATATTGCTGATTGTAGACTTATTTAGGCAATTTTTAAAAATTTTCTCTACATAAAATTATCCTCGTACTTCGAGGATTATTCTATAAAAATTAGCAAAACCGATTCATTTGTTATATATATCGACTCTTAACAACACATTCGGTGATTTTATTTTACATAACATATATTGATAAAATCTGATTATTTTTAATCATAAAATATCTAATAATTATATTCGGTCGTCATAAAACTAATTAATTTTGTAACTTTTTATTTCCTATATTTTATTGTATTTTTATATAGTATAGCGGAATAGGTGGGTCTCCTATATGAAGAGAATACCGCCGCCCGTGGGCAAACGCGCCACAGTCCGCACATTGGTTGTGATGCAGGCTTTTTACACAACTTAAGCGTTATTTTTAAGGGCCTCCGATATCCTCTCTCACTTAGCGAAACATAGTACAAGTACCGTTCCACGTTGAGTATTTTGTGAGCCCGTGGTACCAATTCGGTCAAGCTGGACCAAATAGGTTCTTTTTAATAATTGTATTGATAAGTTTCATATAAATAAAAAATATAATATGACATGTTACTAACTCAATAAAATGAGAACAAAAGTACTAGATTTCGTATGACATAACATCAAGTATCTTTAATCTTTATATATAAAAGAAAGTCGTGTTAGGTATGCTAGTAATAACTCAAGAACGGCTGAACTGATTTGACCGAAATTTGGCTTTTTATGCCAAAATAAAATAAAGGTTTTTATTATATCTGTTTTTAGTGGGCCCATGGATCGCTGAGGGTCCTAAATTGGCTCCGGTAGGTTGCATACCGGACAGGGCGACTTCTGCCGGGTCCATTAGTAAAGATATATAAATGAATAGAAAGTGCGTCTAAAGTGCAAGAAAACCTTAACAAAACAACACGCAAACAGACCCTTTCCATACAAATAAGGTGTGTACCACCACACGCTCACAACGCAATAATAACGCTCATAAGACTAAAATTCTCAATGTTTTTTTTCTATAGCGGACAACGGAGCAGATGGGTCTCCTATATGGTAAGAGAACATCACCGCCCATGAACAACCGCGTCACAGTCCGCGCATCGTGATGTTGCCGGCTTTTATGCTCACTCACTCACTCTGCGAAAACAGTACAAATACCGTTTCACGCTAAATATTCTGTGAGGCCGTGGTATTACTTGAGACGGGCCGGCCCAATATGTGCGTCAGCATATGCTTCAGCAAAATACGTTTATTTTGAGCGTCTTGTGGAACGCACCCATAATAAACAAAATCAAACTCACTGTCTCATAACATCAATGATGAAAAACGCCATATCTTTGAAGCCAAGCGGGCTGGTCCGTACCAACATGTAGAACTCATCCTGACAGGATTGCTTCTGTTGAACGAAGTCGAACGTGAATCCACCAGTGGTGATGAGTGGTATTCCAGAGTTGCCAAGGAACTTTGTGATACGTGCAACGGAGGCTGGAACAAACGAAAAAAATCAATCTTAAAGAAAATTAAGGCATTTTTTATGGTACAGCGATCATCGGAGAAGACTGGTTTTCTCTATGGTAAGATTACCGCCAAGGAAAACCGCGCCAAAATCCGTGCTTTGGTTGTATTCCCATCTTTTTGCTGCTTAAGTGGTATAATTTCAAAGGTTTTTTGATGTCCTCACCTACTTAGTGCTAAAAGTAATGTTATTGTACTATAGTACTGTTGAGCAGGCCTTATTAGTGCAACAATATATGCTTCAGAATGACTTTTCCATAGGTAAGAGAGTGTAACACTCGCTGGACTACTGTCAAGTACTTTTAAAGGTTAAATAAATTATAAATTTCAGATCGGAAATCGAATCTTGTCTCTGTCTAAACAGTATCATACAAAACCGTTCACCCCGAGGTATTTAAAATTAATATCTTCAACTACAATTTAAATTAAGGTTTTATAAATTACAAGTTCATTATAAAATACATGTTTTTCCTTCTTATATGTAAAATATGGCACAAGGTGTGGTTTTCAATTATTGAGTGAACTAATAAATACAGCTCCCAATTACATTACCATACCCAAGTGTAATTAAATTTTATGGAGCATATTTCAACTGAATCAATTAATTTATGTTAACAGTGTTCGATCATGGTGCAGTATAGCAAAGTATTTTCTGCCTACCTTCTTTTAACTGTTGTGACTTTTAAACCACGATTCTTACGAACGCCTTAACAATGAGAGATAGATTGAGTTGTTAAGAAAAGTTTAAGGCATTTTTCGCCGCGTACCACAATTCTGTAAAACCAGCTTCCTGTCGAGGTATCTATAAACCAATACGTCTTGGAAAAAGAGCGTAGTCCTTAAAGGTCGGCAATATACCCACGGTTCTGCAAGGGTTAATGGTGTCCATGGGCGGACTAATCATCCCAGGTGAGCCAACTGCTAGTTTGCCACCGTTTCCATAAAAAATGTACAGCCTGTAAATATCTAAAAGAGGCCGTGACAGCATTTCTAAATGTCACTATTTATAAAGCGAAAACAATGTTTACCGCGTCAATTAATACTTCATAAAGAAAAGTAATTTATTTTATCTACAAAAACAATATTACCGTCTCTGATCACATCTTTTTATATGATGGATATCAAGGCCTACCTTGATCTCTTATCTTCAGAAGACCTATCTCCTGAAGGTAAGGAGATAGGTCTCCTGAAGGTAAGAGATCACCGCTGTCCATGGACAAACGTGTGTAATAAGCGCTCTCTGGTTACGTTGTCGACTCTTACGCCAATTAAGCGATGAGCGAAACTGTCGACCTCCGTTATCCTCACGAAGTACTATTTCACGCTGCCTGTGAATTATGACATCAGTCCGGCTCAATTAGCGTGTCCCACCGGAAAATATTTCAGCAACATTATTTATTAGCCATTTCTAAAATATTCTATCTTATTTTAAAAATATTTATATAGTATATCAAAGTAATGGTTTGCCTTCGTTCACATAATTTATACAGCGATTGATTAGATTTAATTAAATAACTTAAGTAAATCCAAGTGGTTCGTAAATATTACGGGCCTGCGGTTTTCGGCAGCAGCTTCCATTCCAATGTTGAAATACAAAATGAAACAATGGTTATTACTGGAATTCTATTCTAAGGAACTGTTCAAACTTCTCTTAGTGTGGATCAATTTATACAAGAAATGTAATGAAATCATTTATGAAAATAGTGATGAATCTGCTGACGGCATGTTTGAAGCAATAGAAGCCATTAGAAGTAATACAAATTGTCTTTAAATAATGTATGTGGATTAAGTGCTAATTTTGCCGTTAATCCTTATGCAGTCACAAATTTAAAAAATTTCGTACGAAATTTGAAAACGTCAATTGTCATGCACATTTAATGCATAATTGTGTAAGGCATGCAATGAGCTTTTCATCACATGACAGAAAATGTGATTTTAAAATTTTTTGCACATTTTTCATTTTTTAATAGTATATTGGACAACGGTGCAGATGGGTCTTCTATATAGTAAGAGAACACCGCCACCCATGGACAACCGTGCTACAGTCTGCGCATTGGTTGTGTTACAAACTTTTTACGCCACTTAAGCGGCATTTTTAAGGGCCTCCGATATCCTCACTCACTCTGCGAAACACAGTACAAATACAGTTTCACGCTGAGTATTCTGTGAGCCCGTGTTATCAATTCGGACGAGTCGGCAAATAATTAGTTTGTGTTATTAAAATCAAAAAAAATATTTAAGTATACTAGGGTATTCAATATATATCAATATATTTTATGTATGTTAATATATATATATATATTTAATATATTATTATGTTTTAAGAATACATCAATAAATAATAATAAAACCCCTCGAATTTTCCAAGTCAGTTCCGGTGACAATAACACTTTAATTATATATATTTATATATATTATTATAAAGTGGCGCGAACCACATACATATGAGCAGTTACATAGATATGTAACTGCTCCGTTGATCAGATCAGATGCAGAACTATAATGAAACAAAAATGGCAGCAAACATTTAGTTTAATAATTTTATAAACTTGTATAAAGTAATTTCATTTTTGCTGTCTATTCGCGCCACGTCAGCATTTACAGAAAAAGTGTATTCTGTGATGAATAGCAAATGGCGAGACGAGAGAAACAAAGGGTCGCTGAATTTACTAAAAATTAATTTCTTATTTACTTTAATTTAAATATAGACTGTAAGGATGCTGTTCAATTATTTAGTAATGATGCTAATTTGATACAAATTACAAAAAGCATTAAAAATATGTTTTAAACATAATATGAAAAAAAAGATACTTGTATGTTCTTTTTTCTTACCTATAATAACGAATGTACTTTAATTCCAAAAAAAATGGTGGCAACCTTAAGTCTGTGGCACTGCTGGTATTTCCAGTGATATAATATTGGTTAAATGCGGCTTTCAGTCAAACAAAAGTGACTTATAATAATAAAGAAAAAGGAAAAAGAACATAATAAGTCAACTGCCAGTTAAATTTTAATAACTAGGTGATGAAATATGAAAATACTTTTTTTTTAACAAAAATACAAAAATTTCAGCGCAATTACCTTTTTTTCTTTATGCTATGCCGACAACGAAGCAGGTGGGTCTCCTATATGGTAAGAGAACACCGCCGCCCATGAACAACCGCGCCACAGTCCGCGCATTGGTTGTGTTGACGGCTTATAACGCCGCTTAGCCGGCACTTTTTAAGGGCCTCCGATATCCTCATTCACTCCAAATTTTATGTTTACGAAATCGTACTCTGTATCTTATTTTGAATAAAAATATTTTGACTTTAATACGCTATATAAAGTATTAAGATATATTTTTAAAGCCTTAGAAACTAGGCTGCTTGGCCTCGTCCGGGCCTGCGTCTTTACCGAGGTTATGTTGGCAAAATTGTATGTAAAACTATTTTAACATGTATACCAAATTTGAAACAAGGCCAGCAAAATTAATACAGGAGCATGTCGATATTACTACTTTTTAATTACTATAGTCCTTTGATCTTGATTTACTTAGATTAATCTTTATAATTATATAAAAGATGAATTTTGCTTGTAGTGATTTGGAACAACAGTCAATAAATCACAACTGAGTTTCTGTGCAATAAAAGAAACGACATTCAATGTTTTTAATTCCCACATCGTTCTCAAATCACAATTTTTACAATCTCATTTCATCACAGAGTACCATACCACCAATATATGAAGATACAGATACATAATATAAGAAAATTATATTTTTCTTTACAATTATATAAAATAAAGTCGTGTTAGTTACAGTTAGTTTAAGAACAGCAGAACTGGTTTGGCAGAAAATTGATGGGAACCAGGAGAAGGACATGGCTCTTTATCCGAATACAAAATATGAAAGTTACGTATTTAGTGGACCCATGGGATACTGAGGGTTCGTAATTGGACCCGTCCCACAAGTATTTCATTTTAGATTTTCGCTTTTTTTGACATTACAAATGGCGTAATGGCATAATTCATCAATGATTTGATAGTGTAGTCAGGAGGCTATAAATATCTACTTAAATATAATAAAATGTTTCAATCTATAATACTTTTCTTGTTATTATATTTTTACTGTATAACAGAAAAAGAAGGTAGCGGATCCCTTATATAGAAAGAGATTACTGCTGTCCATGAACAACTGCGACGTAATCAGCGCTTGGTTTGTGTTGCCGGCTTTTTTACTCCGATTGAGCGGTATAATATCAAAGGCTTCCAAAGTCCTCACACATTCAGCGCCCCCCATAGACACACATACACAAATATAATTTAAATAAAGTTTGGAACACCAAAACAAAACATAGCGTTAAGATAACCAATTTTAAAAATGTAATACAAGGTGAAGACATTGCTTGAATTAAATTTATCCCGAAAAAAAATACGGGAGACAAACTCTTCCTTAATTTAAGGGAAATAAAACACATACCTATATTGTTTTGTCCCAAAAACCATCCTGTATATAGAACCAACATTTAATTAGACAATGTTCCGCGAAAGATGTCAAGATACGACATTCTTCCACGCCCAGCCTTGTCAATTGGTATTATCTTACTAATTAAATAAAGCAGAATGCTTTTGTTTTAGTTGGCAATTGTCTATTCTTACTAGCTATATTTTTTTATAATATAGCTTACAACGGAGCAGGTGGGTCTTCTATATGGAAAGAGAACACCGCCGCCCAAGTTTAACCGCGCATTGGTTCTGTTACCAGCTTTTTACGCCACTCAAGCATCATTTTTAATGACCTTCGATATCCTCACTCCCACAGCGAAACACCACCGTACAAATACCGTTTCACGTTGAATATTCTGTGGGCCCGTGGTATTACTTCGGACGAGCCGACGCAATTAGTGCGTCCACATATGATTCAGCATGGCTCTCCCACGGGTAAAATATAGCTATAATTTCGGTAACACATCTATTTAATTCTGTCCTAAGATTATAAAGAATATATAAAGCGTAGGACGTCCACCCGAAAAGTGGACAGACGACCTTCTAAAGCTCGATGGAATACACTGGATGCTGGCTCAGCAATCCTATGGCTCAAATAATTATGAGGATTATAAAGAATAATATTTGTGTTTGTGAAATTGTAGGGGGTAATCTCTAGATCTGCTGAACCGTTCTTAAAAATTCTTTCACTAGTAAAAAGTTGTATTATTTGTGATTAATATTGCCTAAGTTAAACGGAAAAATTAAAAGGCGAAGGTGAAGAAAAAACGGTCGTACAATAGTGTTGCTTAGCAACGGTGCCTTAACTTGTTTGAGATCTAGAAAAAAGCCTCTTAGGTAAATGATCTCAAAAGCTTATCACAACTTTTTGAAGCTTATGCTTTAGCATGGCTTTCCCACGTAAAAATGAGAGTAAAATCAAGATTGTAAATATTAAATACCTATTTTAATTCAACAAGGTTATTTATAAATAATATTATATGAATATTACAATAGTATTACTCTCTCACGGCTACTGTCAAGCTCTGGAAAAGATCCAATAATTTATTATTCGGACTCGGGATCGAACCCGATACCTCTCGCTTCGTGGTAGGGTTTTAAAAACATTTCACTACGAGTGTCTCTAATAAAAAAAATCAGAAATATATATACGATGTTAGTATTTTTGATTAAGATTATAATTGAATTGAATTTAGTATTAAACTATTGAGAAATATGTACAACCTTAGTGTAACGGGCAGAGAAAACAAACCTGAACGGTCATTACGCCGATTCAACTTACAATTGCTGCTTCTGACATCACATAATACCTTCATGCAATTAGGGACAAAGTTGAGTCGTAAATGTTTATCTTCATACGATATGGTTACATTATTCTTTACGTGAATATAAGGTCTTGTATACCTTCTAATTAAGGTTTTTATGATATAGCGGATAACGGAATATGTGGGTCACCAATATGGTAAGAGAACACCCATGGACAACCAACCACGTTTTCATTGTGATTCCGGCTTTTTATGCCGCTTAAGTGGTATAATTTAATCTGCAAAATCTTCACCCACTCAATGAAATGAAATACATGTATCGTTACACTCTGAGCTTTCTGTGAGCCCGTGGGCGAGCTGCGGACAAGCCCGCCTAATTTGTGGGTCAGCATATGCA
Organism: Delias oraia; assembly: GCA_018230265.1. NCBI lineage: Eukaryota > Metazoa > Arthropoda > Insecta > Lepidoptera > Pieridae > Delias > Delias oraia. The sequence goes on from DWCF01003850.1 coordinate 13,586, forward strand.
TCAGCATGGGTCTCCTAAGAGTGTGACAGTTTCTTCTCGCTCGGCCGCTGATAATCTCTTCCAAAGACCTAATCAATTATAATTAAAAAATCGCAACAGAGGGACTTTTACTTCTAGTACAAATATTTGTATTCTATGACGTCCAGTATAAAAAAGGGAGGTTTGTATACGCTTTAAGTTTTCACTTCACAAACTCCTCGTGGATATGATCAGATTAGATTAAATATTCAGATATGTTCTACAATTTTGTTATATATATTATGAGAGCCTCTCCACTTAGGTATAAGTGGTTTAATAGATCTACCCTGAAGCGAGAAAATGAGGTCGAATCCCGGTCCGGACAATTATAAATTATAATTTAATTTATTCTGGAAGGGCTTGACAGTAGCCGTGAGAGTCTCAATACTATCACACCCGAGGGAGACCCATGCTGAAGCATATGCGGACGCACTTATTGAGTCGGCTCGTCCGAAGTGATACCACGCTCTCACTGAATACTCAAAGCGAAATGTTAGTTGTACTGGAAACGGTGCTTCTACTGTGTTTCACTAAACGAGTGTGGATATCAGAGGCCATTAAAAAATGTCACTTAAATGGCGTAAAAAGCCGGCTACACACCAATGCGCGGATTCTAACGCTGTTATACTTGGGCGGCGGTGTTACCATACAGGAGACCCACCTACTCCGTTGTCCGGTATACTATAAAAAAAATTAAGATTTAACTATAAAACTTAAGTAAATCAGTAACGAATAATATTTGATGTACAATCAATTTATTCCATAATCTTGCACGAGTTAGGCAAAGTGTAGCCAAACAGGCTAATATAGTTTATAGTAAGACAAATCGATACTGATTTGCGGTCGCTTTTCCGATAAGCCATTTCCCATTTTAGACAGGTTTGCGGTTACAACATTCCTACTTTATATTATTACTGTATATTAAAATCTATCTCTATATAAAATATTATTTTTCGATTTGGAGACCTTCAAAATAAGTGCCTGTCTCTAAAATTCCGGCAACGCACACATCGCTCTGCAAAGGCAGAGATAATGCATGGATGGAGGACCACTTCTCCTAGGTAATGCTTATTTTTCATAAAAAAACGATGCAGGATGGTCCCCTGATGATAAGAGACCACATTCGCCAATGGACAACCACGCTACAAACCGCGTTTTGGTTCTGTTGCAGTCTTTTAACGCCACAAAAGCGGTCTAATTAAGCGAGCCTCCTATGTTTTCACTATTCAAAATGTAATATATAAACTTTCACACTAGTATATACTATCATTATAATTTGGTTTATATTCATGGGATAACATTTCAGATTAGTTCAGAACGTAACGAATAAATTTTAATGAAAATGTATAAGGAATTACGTGGAAATACTGTTTAGATAATAGAGTTTTTCTTTAACGTTAATATTTCATAATTCTAGAAAGCCAGGACATTCATGTCTCATATTTACAATTACAATAAAAACACAATTATTTTGTGTCGTTCATAATCTCTTTCCTGAGAGGATAATAACATTGCTGCGACATAAAATAAGCAACAAAACAAAAGATTACAAGTGTGAGAAGTCTTTTTTATAAATAAGAAAAGTTATTTAAACATAAAATAAGGTTTTTGTATATTTTCCTACGGCGTTGACATGAGAAAAAGCCACAATGCATTTGGACCAACCATCATAAGAAAAAAAAATTGCTTGCCCATATATTTACCTTGTATTTTATTATTTTATTTTATCTTTAAATGTCGAGCGGTCGTGGATTGTCGGGCGAGGAGAATTAGTATCACTTTTTTTTAAAGACATATAATAGCTACGTTATTATAATTAGCACATCCAATTTTAATAATTAAAGAGAGACACTGCACCGAACACGATATTTTAAGCGCGATGCAAATGGATTATTTCCCGATCGTTCTCACGCACAAAAGAGCACGACATCGTGTCAGAGTGAAGAAACTTCTAGAAGAGCGCTCTTTGACCGATGTCCCTGTCATTTTTGACGTTTCTTGACTCTCTCGACACCAAGGCGCCGTCAGACTTATAAAAAAGTTTACATATAAATTTAAATATTTATTTTCTAAACATTTTCAATATTATAAAATAGATATAGTTCTTAATATTAATGTTACGTTTTAAAAAACTCCATATTCTTTTGTATTCAATCTGTGAGAATACCAGCGAGAAAAAGTGTTTATACTATGATTCGCCGAAAACGAAAGAAATGATACCGTTTCAGCGACGCAAAAAACCCTGCAACACAACCAAAGCGTGAATTGTGGCGCGTGATAGATATAGGTGATCTTTATACAATACAAAAAAAAATACTTTTACAGCGTTCATCAGTAAATATGATCATAAGTTCTTTGACTTAATAACATCTAATATATAATTCGTTACTTAATTTAAATAATAATACTTTAAGAAAATATTGCCAAACTCTGTAAAATTTAGGTTAAATACATCTTGATCCATTCAAATGGTTTCCTCTAAGCCTCTGGTAAGCTGAAAGGGACAGTACATATTTGACTAAGACTTACACCATAAGATTGACGAATCTCTTCAACGGTGAAAAACGATATTTGCTTAGGAACTCCATTTGAATGCTTTTTGTTATATTTAAGGATGTAAAAAACCGATCCATCATAATCGTAAATTAGGGATCTCATACAATTACGGAAAATACTCATTCCATTATACATCCAACATATCGCAACAAATTACAATAACATTCTGTATGTTGAGAATACAAAATTGACTTTCAAATGATGACAAATTGGCATGTATTATTCCATGTATGTTTTTGATAGCCTCGTAGCTGAGTTGTCTCAGAAGTCTACCATGAAGCTAAAGGGTTCAAACAGTTCCGAACAATTACAAATTAATTTATATGGGCCTTAGAAGGGCTTGACAATAGCCGGGCGAGTGGCTTAATGCTGTCTCACCCGTCAGAGAGCAAAGCTGATGAAATGCTGACGCAAAAATTGGGCCGGCTCCCTAAATCAGTTTGTTTGTAACGATTTCTTTATTTTAGGCATGCATTAAATCAGGCGGGTCCTCTTTATGGTAAGAGACTAATCTCGCCCATGGGCATGACATAATATGCGCTTTTGTTGTGTTTGTTGTTAGCTTTTTATGCCTTGAGCGGTATAATTTCAAGAACCTCTGATTAACTCACTCATGCAGCGCTACATAGTTGTCACGCTGGCATTCTGTGAGTCCGAAGTATCCCTTCAGACGAGCTAAGCCAATTACTGTTTCACCATTATTCTCCCACGAGTAAGACAGTATTAACTATGACCCAAATAAACCCCTCCCAAATGCCAATAATGTTATTTATCTCAACGGTTGAAAACAAGCAGGAGGCTCACTTAGGGTAAGCGATCCTCCGCCCATGGTCGTGGGTTCTTTGCCGGGCAATATCATACAATACGTTTTCTCAGATTGTTAGGATCAAAACAAACAAAACCTTATGTAACAGCTAGCTATGAAGTAGAATCTGAATTCCTAAGTAAATTCAACTTATTTAGGAATTCAGAATTAAGTTATTCCTAAATAGTTTATATTTATATTTAATAGATAACTTTTAATTATAAATCCATTTTAATAATTAGAATTTTGGAAATAATATTTCATAAGGACCAAAGTTTAAGCCTACTTACAAAATGTTATTTAAAACAGCTCTTTGTCGTTCATTCCTCAAAGGAAATTGCCTCGCCTCGGAACTGTCAAACTTCATCTAAGAACGCGATGTTTGATTAGAAGGAAATTAAAACTCAAACAGAACCCATTGAAATGTTATTTTACATAGAAATAATGATCTTATAATACGTAAAAAGTTTAACATACATATATAAAGAATATATTCTTTGTTATAAAAGAAAAAAGATAAAAGCAAACAAACTTAATTAAATACAAAACATTTTTACGTCTAAGCATTAACATTATATCAAAATTATGTATTCACTTAGTTTTAGCTACGAAACCTTAAACCCTTATTTTTTATGGTATTGTGTGCAATGATGCAGGAAGGTCTCTTATATGGCAAGATATCAGCGCCGCCCATGAACAATCGCGACATAATCTGTGTTGTACTGTATCAGATTATACATCAGTTAAATCCAATATGATCCTCACTCATTCAAAAAAATACAGTACAAGAACTTTTTAACTGTGTATGTATCAACTTCATTATCAGACTATTAAGTCCACTGCTGGACATAGGCCTCTCCTAAAAATGAGGGTTGTTTTGCCTTAATCACCACGCTTGGTAGGCGGGCTGGTGATCGCAAAACATCTGCTGTACTCGGAAGAGCGCTGCTGCCCACCCTCCGGAGAAGTGTCCTTTAAGCGCCTCTTACGACATCCCATTAGGAAGACTGGGAGTGGTACTATTCTGTATGTTTATGTATGTATGTATATGTATGTATATATATATTATTATATGTGATTTAATTATTACTTATATTATACCAATGAATATCCATAGATACATGATGTGACCTGAATGTAATAAAGTAAAAGGTTTTGCCGTAAAATGATGCGTAAAAGTAGCCATCGCCCGTAGCTTTCATTCATATTTGAAGGTTATTTCGTTATAACGAGCTGAAACGATGTATTCTATAATTTAGTAGCTCTGGCACATTTTCCTGTCAGAGCAAAGGTAATGTATGATCATACAACATTAAATTTAATAACTTTTCATGTTGGTTCTGTTAAATTCTGTTTTCACCTATTTGGTGATTTTTT
>DWCF01003851.1:0-18337 GCA_018230265.1 Delias oraia
ATGGCAGGGAAAATAATGGAAATGTTTAAAAGTAAGAATTCCAAATCTTACATATAGAAATGCCACCGCCGCCCATGGACAACCGCGCCACAGTCCGCGCATTGGTTGTGTTGCCAGCTTTTTACTCCACTTAAGATGCATTTTTAAGGGCCTCATATATCCTCATTTACTCATCGAAACATAGTGCGAGGACTTTAATAACTATAATATGCATTGAATAATTTGTGATATTTCATTTCGCCTCAGAGTACAGCAAGGAAGAGATCATTCGCTGGATTCGATAAAAGAGAATGTCGCAATAGAAACGTCAGAAATTTCAGAAGAAATAACCGAATCTAAATTTCTGTCCCCATCACCCGACGTCTCAAGTCGCTCGCCCCGTCAAAGTAGGTCACCTAGGCAGCTGCGTTCACCCAGAAATCGAAGAAAAAGATCCACAAGTGGATTGAATGTCAGAAGATTTAGCACAGACTCCGTGCTTGGCTCAGATTCGGCATCAATATATGAACGCACCAGTCTCAATATAGGTAGACGATTAAGCCGTGACGTTAGCTGTCTAACAAACTCTCCCCCAGACATAAATACGAGACTTAGGACACCGTCGCCAATGGTCCGTCGAGCAGAAGGCTCAACTAGATCATACCAGGATGTATCTAACCAGAACTATCTTTCCATTGATGTTCCAAGCCACCGCGCTAGCGTAGAAATTATGGTATCAGAAGATGTGCCTCCAGCGCCACCGTATCCTAAGGTCAGTGGTAAATCCGAACTGTCACTGCTATCGGAAGATGAATTGCTGAGACTGTGGCGTAGCTCAGACAGGGAGGTCAAAGAAGCACTGCTTGCCGCGTTACAAGAGAAACGCAAAAATTTAGATACAAAGCTAGATCCAGGCTGAGCGTAGTATGCTATGAATCTGGAACGGAAAACATTTTTAGAAATCTTTCGTTCGTCGGGAACGATGATGATGTTAGCGGAGAGCGAGTAGAGATGTGCCTTTTAAATTGTTTGATGCGGATCTCAGATAGCCGAGCAGTGTTCATTTCAGTGTCTTGTCATTATTGAAATGCCTTACAGTTATTATTTAACTTGTAATCGGCATCAAATGATTTAATAGGCTACGAAGATTTTAAAATTTTTACGTCCATATAATTTAATAAGTGAAATTTTAATAGTTTAGTGGTAATGTTAAATTAAGTATTAGCACATCGTCTAAGACCATATTAAAAGTGCTTTATAATATAGTGTAAATGTCGTTTTTTATCATTTTAATTAGTAAAGAGACAAATTAATAAAATTATAGAAGTCGCATCAATTTGAAGTGGACTTTATATTCGAAAAATAAGTAAATTATGTATGTGAGTATTTATTATATTAATCGATTTAATTGTAAAATTAATATTCACTCGAAATATTACGAATTAGTATAAAATTGAAAGCGTGTGTAAAATAAGTTTGAACGATTCAACTTTACAAGTAATATGCAGATAATAATGAAACGTCAACGACTAGTTTCAGAAACCCCTAAAGAGACTTAAATGTATAAATATTATTTTTTATTTAGTAGCGAAAATACTGCCAATTTGTCTTTTAGGTAAAATAATAATAAGATGTCAATACCCTTATATCATTAACCTTCATCCCTTTTATCCACCCCTTTTTTATTATTTTGTTTTATTTATAATAAATTAAGTTTAATTTTAAAGTCCCCTTTTAAAATTTCGGACCAAAATGATTTGTCAAAATTTTAACACAAATATTTCTATCGGATGGAATTCATCTAGTGATATTGAAAGTCTTATGCATTTCTCTTTGAAATTATAATAGAATAGAATTGTAGTATATTAGAAAATATATTATAATAAGTAGTCTCTGATGGTAGGTTTTATCTTAGTATTTTTTGCTGTATACATGTTTCTATTCTTGGATCTGGGTAGCTCACTTGATGATGATGAGGTGGTGTGGTGAGTTCATAAAGGTGTTTTAATGAAAACCTCTGTTGTCTTCATAATTTTTGAAGAAACAAAAAGGAAATAAATATTTTGAAAAATAATATTTTGAAAGTCGTAGCTAATAATAAAAAGCTTGATGTAATATAAAGATAATTGATGATATCATTCAATTGGTTTTATTTACTGGTGTTTAATTAAATCGATCAATTAAGCGAACATAATTTTTTAAGGTACATATTGTAACATTTAATTATATTTCTATGATGACATTCATTATACAATATTAATATTTCATTAATTTGTCTAGATAGTTGTTTTTTAGATATTTATTTTATATAATTTTTTAAAGGCGGCAACACATTTGTTTATGGCAAGTGGTATTCTCTTACCATATAGAAGGCACGCCTGCTTCGTTATCTGCTATAGAATAAAAATAAAAATAAATAAAGACCATCTTAATTATTTTCACGTTAATTAAAAAGATACCAAATAACATATTTTACAATATCAATTATTATCTAAACGCGTCACGCTTTTTATTACCTGAATCAGTCAAATAAACTTAATATTATATTTAAAGTAAGTATAAATATCAATTCCAATTAATATGTATTAGTCAGAACATAGTGTATACATATTTTTATTCACCTAAATTTCGTTTGTCAGGTTGTCCTGTAAGAAAATAAATTATTTGTGCCAGATCAGGTCTTTCATTTACAAATAAAAATAACAATATTTAATGATTTTCATCATCATCATTTTAGGCAAGACATCCGCTGCTGATCATAGGTTTCCCCTCAGGACCTCCATGGATACTTGTCGGAGGCGATCTGCGTTTAATGATTTTAGAAACTTTTAATTCATGTTGTTCGAAATACAAGATTCTATGTAAAAGAAAATTCTTGTTAAGCCGGATAACTTGTATCAATAAAATAGATGCAGAATTCTTATATAAAACGCTTAAATCTAGTATAAGATTCCGAATTAGGAAAAGTTGAATAAAATTAAAATAATTCATGGAAAGTATTCTTATAGTCTAGCATAAAATCATATTATTGACAATAATATCATAGGATTATTTCAAATGTTTGTATATACAGTTGTCACACGGACAGCTATTAGTAATTAAGGTAACTAATATTTGAGATAATCCTTCCCTCAGCATCTCTTATGGCATTTATTGGATTAATATTTGCAGCTAAATTGCATCATCGAACATCGAGACAGAATACAAAATGAAATCCCTATCACCTCGATTTTTGTTCGACAATTGAGCATTTATTAAGCTTACTGCATAGGTATTTACAAACCAAAACGATTTGCGGATGTTCAAAATCCCTATTATTTATTTTTATTATACTATAGTATTCCTTAGAGACCGGCAACTCAACCGTGGCTCTTTTGGGGCTAAATGTTTCCATGTGCGGTGGGACCACATATCCTTGTAACCTCATACTTCTTAGACTTACGAATTTTATTAAAAAAATAATTATGTATCGACTAGTTTTACACAAAGATAACTTAAAATTTTACGGTGGGCTCTTTGTACCTGTAACTTGTGCATTTCATTTAAAGCTTTCTGCATCTAAAAAGTTGTACAAGCTTTTTCCTTTACATATTAATAAATAGATACAAAAAGCCTATGAAAGCTGTGTTGTGGTTATCCCAGAAATGACTGAATCGTGTTTGATTAGAACCATTTAGAAAGTTCAGCTTAATAAAAGTTTATTGACTTTGAATTTATCTCCATTCAACGGTGTCTAATCTGTTTTATCTAAATTCTGCTTTTGCGCTGTAATTTAATCTCTGAACTGGTTCTATTGACTAATAACTTGCGGTGACATTATGTAACCTTGCAAACTTGTGCAACATTTATTCTTATGGCTGAGTCATTGACAGCAGTATGATATTTTTGTTTATATTATACGAAGCGCTTACATATTTCTATTAAAAAAAATATTATTCCTATATTTTTCCGACTTAAACTTACACAAAGTTTAAACAATTTTAAAGAAATTTATCAAATCATCTTTGAGATAATGTCTCTCTTTAAACCCTTCATATTTGTATATAAGTGTAAATTGGCGCCGTTCTGAATTCGGAAACAAGATTTTCCACTCATTGCAAAACGTTAAAGTTTTGAAATAGAATAAAGAGCGTAGATGTCGGATCCTATTTGAAAACCCAATTAAAATAATATAGGTAGTAGATAGAAGTCATTAACCGAGCCCATTAATTTTACAGATGTTGAAACGAGAACAAAGTGGTATTTTATTTAAATGAACAGCTTTTAACATCTATGTGTGATAATGGAGTTTGCGCTTGGAGAGATTTTGTGAATACTCATCAAGACTTTGAATACATGGATGAAGCATGTAACAAATCTAATATGTCGTTTGTCTTAAATGCATATACCGAAATATATGTTGTGGTGCTTAATTTCGCCCACCTATTTAAGATTCCGCAATGAAATAATAAGGTTTCATATAAAAGGCAGATGTATAATATTAAAAATAGGAAGCGCCTTCTCTTTCAAAATTATGTCTATGTATATTTTTTTATGTAGTATAGCGGACAACGGAGCAGGTGGGCGATATAGTAAGAGAACACCGCCGCCAATGGACAACCACGCCACAGTCGGTGCATTGGTTGTATTGCCAGCTTTTTACGCCACTTATGCGGCATTTTTAAGGGCCTCCGATATCCTCACTCACCCAGCGAAAAAGAGTATAAGTAGGTACTTAAAAAGGTTTTCACGTTGAGCATACTGTGAGCCAGTATTACTTCGGACGAAACGGCCCAGTTAGTGCGTCCGCATATGCTTCAGCATGGCTCTTCCACAGATGTAACTGTATTAAGACACTCGCTCGGCCACTATTAAGCCCTTCCAGAGACCGATTAAATAATAAATTAAATTATAATTTTTAATTCCCCGGACCGAGATTCGAGCCTTTCCTTCATAGTTATTAAACCAATAAGCTACGAGACTCGTAAAATCACTTAGTTTTTACAATATTATTTTACATATTATTCATTATAACATAGCCATTAATTTCGTAAGTCTACACATCTTATTATTTTTTATAAAACTTGATAATTATCAATATGTTTACATAAACAATTTGTGTCCTGACTAGGTACTAAATTTATTTAATGAGCTACAGAACCCAACTTCAATACAAGTCTGACAAGAGCGTTTTATTATTCAAGCATTGAAATTTATCTTTTAATTTTGTTTTTTCATCATCAAGTCTTCATTTACCTGACGAAATCCTCTCATTCGAGGATCATGCATTTTGAGAGGTAGTCTCTTTACGAAAATGAAACTTATATTCGTTTTATTATGTTGCATGAGTAGTGTGATTGCAAATTTCTGTTATTGGAACACTGGCTGTCCTTATAAATATTTATCAAGTGAAACACCTTATAATTTGGTGCGAGGCGATATTCGAGATTCTGTAGTCAAACTAAAAGGCAAGTTAACTACTTATTACGTAATTAATTTTATTTTTTACATTATTTCTTCATCTTAGGGACGTATCAATTATCTTTATCGAAGCCAGAAACTTTCTAAACTCGTAATTATATTTTATTTTTTGAATTCGTATGTAGGACAAATATAAAAATATTTCAAATGTCATTTTCACTATCTGCTAATCTACTATTAAATTAATGAGATATACCTGCAGGCTCATGTTATGGATAGTCAAATATTTTGTTAATGATACCGTTATGGTAGGTATTATAATTCCTTTATTTTCTAAATCTTAATCTTATGATATAGTGGACAACGGAGCAGGCGGGTCTTCTATATGGTAAGAGAACATCGTCGCACATGGACAACCGTGCCAAAGTGCACGCCTTAGTTGTGTTGCTGACTTTTTACGCCGCTTCAGTGACATTTTTAAGTACTCCGATATCTTCACTCACTCAGCGAAACATATTAAAAGCACAGTTTCAACTACAACTGCCATTTCACATTTAGCATTCTGTGAGCCCGTGATATCACTTCCGGCAATACGGCCCAACATGGTTCTAATACGGAAGTATGGTGTTTTAACTAAAATATAAAATAAATCGATTTTAGATTGTGAACCAGTTAGTATTTGGGGAATATACAGACATGGGAAGCGATATCCTGAAGCGGATATAGCTAAAACTATGCAAATGGCCGTGCCGATACGAAAAGATATAGTATCAAGTTATGAAAGTGGCCACAGTTCATTATGCGCCCAGGATGTCGAAAATCTTCGAAATTGGCAATATGATGCTAAAATATTCGAGAACAAGCGAGATATAACGGAAGAGGGCAGACAGGAGATGCTATTCCTCGGCAAGCGACTAAAAGAAGCATTTCCTAATATCTGTAACGTTGAAACCAGTACAACCTTCCGTTCGTCTACGGGACTGTGGTTAGAAAATAGCATCAATGAGTTCGTAAGAGGTATTGGCATTAAAAATATAGTTATTGATCCTCCGAAAACAGAATTTGATGATATTGCAGTAAGTAATTTTTTTATTATTATATAGCGGACAATGGAGCATGTGGGCTCCGGTGTTTTCTTACCATAGTAAGAGAACACCGCCGCCCATGAACAACCGCGCCACAGTCGGCACATTGGTTGTGTTGCCAACTTTATACACCGCTTAAGCGGCACTGTAAGACCCTTCGATATCCTCATTCACTCTGTGAAACACAGTGCAAGTACTGTGTATTCTGACTATTCTGTGAGCCCGTAGTATGACTTCGGACGAGCCCTCCCATTTAGTGCGTCAGAATATGAAAAATATAATAAGAATATCAGTATGTAAAATGTACAAAACTAAACTACAATTATGGCGAAGAAATATATAGTAGATATTACATGAAATTAGTTAAGCTTTATATTAATAGAATACTGTAACTTTCCTGCGCTGCGTATCTCAAGTTGTTTGAACACACTAATCTCTGGATAAATTGTATTTGAAAATTGCGTTCAGTAAGTGAGTCTTTGAAAGATATCAGAACGCGACTTTTCTTTAGTCGAGCTGATATGTTTTTAGTATAGTTATATGTCATATTCGCTTAATATCAGAGTTGTTTTTTTCTGCATAATTCTTCTTTGAAAATTCAGCAGCTTACATTTTAATAATATTTTGTAATAACTTATCTTGTTCAAGTTTAACAGATAGGTATTGTAATTATTTTATTATTTATTTCATTTTTCAGCCTTACTTAAGCTGTGAACAATCAAATGGTATAAATACAGAAGTTGAGAAATATCTAAATACATCAGATTATCTTGTTGTAAGTACGAGACTACTTACTAATATCAGTTGGTTAAAGTTATGTGTCAGAATTCCCGGGAAAACCAAATAAGTTTCGATTTGGAAGGCCTAACATGTTTCCTAGTTAACTAAACAATCTGTATATAGAGACGGAAGTTTTGACATTTCTAACATATCATTAAAACAAATTAAATATATATTTTTATATATTTATTCTTCTTCCGATATATTTTTTTCTTCTGCTGTAATTTTCTCAGGTCAAGGATCGGATAAAACGACGTACTGGACTAAACGCGCTTACAGATGAAAATGTTATTGGTTTGTATAATCTTTGCCGCTATACATGGTCTGGCGTAGACAGTAAAACTAGTCCCTGGTGTGCGCTCTTCACAAAAGACGACTTGCAGTCCCTGGAATACGGCGAGGACTTGAGGCATTATTACACAAATGGTTATGGCTTATCTATAAATGAAATTTCCGGTGGAATGCCGTTAGCAGATCTGTGGCGCAATTTCGATGGAGTCAGAAGTGGCGAGGGAAAGAGACTCGTCGCTTATGTCACGCATGCGAAAACATTGGACCAAATTTATACAGCTTTAGGACTGTTCAAAGATACAAATCCACTGACTGCTGCGAAACGGGATGGCGATAGAAAATGGAAGAGTAGTATTATGTCCGTATTTTCTGGGAACCTCGTTGCCGTGTTAAGCAAGTAGGTAAATCTTTATGAGAGTCACGTAGTGTATTACACATGAAATTTAAATTATGCGCTTCGGAATCAGAAAATATTATATTTTATTTCACGTCTTATACATTGCTTTGTTAATTTACACTTTATTACATACTTTTTTATGTACAACAGTATAGGACAACGGAGCAGGTGGATCTTCTATATGATAAGAGAACACCGCCGTCCATGGAAAACCGCGCCACAGTCCGCACATTGGTTGTGTTGCCGGCTTTTTAAGCCACTTAAGCGGTAGTTTTAAGGGCCACCGAAAACCTTACTCACTTAGCGAAACACAGTGCCAGTATCGATTCACGTTGAGTATTCTGTGAGCCCGTGGTATCGCTTCGGCCGAGCCGGCCCAATTAGTGCGTCCACATATGCTTCAGCATGGCTCTCCCACGGGTAATTTTCACGGGCTAACGTTAACGTTGCTTTAACTTTCAACTAACCGATCACATATTGTGTTTGTCTCTGTTACTTTTTATTGAGCAAGATGTACTCACCGTAAATTCGTGCATATACATAACACTGTATTTTCTATAATCATCAAAGATTATTTTGTGAAAGTTTGTACTATAAATGTATAAATAAATTACTTATTTAAATTCTACAGATGTTCAAATGCCGAAGCAGAAGATTACAACATAGTTTTTTATATGAACGAGGAGCCCATCAGATCAATTTGTGCCGACGGCGTGTGTTCTTGGCAGGAGTTCGAGTATAAATTTAGGCCATTTGTTAACACTACTTTCAATTTTTGTCAAGTTTCATCTTAAAAGTAAAAGAAATACGTTTTTTATCATTTAAATCAACGACAATTTTATTCATAATATACGATGATGTGAAAAAGGATATTAGTTTCCTAATCTTGAGTTCACAGTGGGTCCAAGAAGCATTTTCGATCTTTTTTTACTTACCCCTTATAAACTAAAAGCTTTACACCTTCCTAGTTCAATATTTTTTATTGATACACACTAACCGCATACAAAACCTTTTTTTTTAAAGAGTTCTAAATAAAATAATACATCCCACGTCTAAAATACACTCACTTTTTGATTTTACTGAATAACTTAGTAATAAATGTTAGATATATTAGAAGTTTCCCTAACTTTAAATTAAAGAGTTTAAATTAAAGACTTGCATGTTTTTGTGTTGATTCGTAAGAGGTATATTTATTTTCAGAAAATATGTATGACAAAACTGTACGAAACAAAATGGAATGTATTTTTTACCGGAAAAGTTGGTGCGAAACCCTAGCTTTACAATGGTCCGAGAAACTTCGAATCGTTGCCAGTTGTTTCACAAAATGCGAATGAATTGTATTTAAAACGGACTTGTCAGCTTTTAAAATGAATTCCAACAACAGTATTTATTTTATTTCTAACATAAAACATCTGATATCGTAATAGAATATATAAAAACGTTTTGTTTTTACTTTACGCCATTAATTATAACTTTAAACTATATTATTTATACAATATAGTTATTATTTTGTTTGTCTGTGTCATTTTAAAAGTTTTCATCTAAGAAAATTAGACTCTTTAGATTTGGGTTATATGCACAAGCAAGAGAAGTTCTATGAAATCTTGGAAGGTTATAACTTTAATCGCAGTTAACGTCAATATTACATAATCAAATGATATAAGTTATGCCCAAATACCTGCATATCTTGGAAAGTTAAATTTTTATTGCTAATTAAATATTGTAATATTAATTTAAAACGTTTCTTTGCTTATTTTTGGTCTCACCTTTGCATGACCTTTATCCTAAAAATGAATAGATTAACTAAATTTATCATAATAAACTCAAACTCATAAATCATTTATTTAAATAGGCCCCATAAGGGGCACTTTTGCAACTCAATTTACAATATTAAAGCTACCATAAGTTCGGAAGATGTACCTCTACGAGAAGAACCAAAAAGAAACTCTTTCACACAAAATTCGGATTTAAAGTTTTTTTATCGCCAAATGTACAGTGGTTGATTCATCTACATTCGCTAATTTAGAAGGTACCAGTTGGTACTTTTGCAGAAGTTTCCATGCATCTATGTCTTTATTATTTTTATGTAATAATCTTTCTTCATTAAAATTTGATTTACAAGATTCTTAAATTTACTATCTGTTTATTCCGTTATCTGCTTAGGAATTTTATTATATTAACCTAGGTACACCTTATAAAGTTTGCCGATAGACGCTGGATGCAGGTCGCCTCCGACAGGTATTCATGGAAGTTCAAGTTGGAGGCCTATGTCCAGCAGTGGACGTACTTACGGCTGAAATGATGAACCTAGGTAAAGCATTATTCCTAGAGTTAAAATTATGGTGGTCGCTATTTAATTTGAATTTATGCATTGTCATATAATAAATTTGTCATATAGAAAATATTCGAGATGAAACAGTGCTTACTAATGAAATTGGATTTGTTTAGTTGTGGAATTCCTACAACGCTCTGAAACGGCACCCAAAATGTATTTTGGAAAAAAATACATTTACAAACGTACAAAAAGACATCGTCTATATGGATATGTATAGCGTTTAATATAGAAATGTTTAGACAGCTATTGTTTCAGTGTGTTATTTATGAATATTTAAAACTGAGGCTGCTACTTTTGAAATAGCTTTTCTATTTTTAAATTTGAAACCATAAACAATATTTGCGTGAGATTATAGTCTGAAATTTTTTATCTATACTGTTTAAAGTACAACTTTTAAATTAATACTTCTGAATTTGTCTTCGTTTGTAAAGAAGATATTCCAAAAACACTTGAAATATATTAAAAAGTACTTAATATCTACAAAAATCATATTTAATCTCTACATTATGTACTAATGGACTCGGCAGATATTGTCCTGAAGGTGTAACCTAACAGGTGTAATTATAAATCCTGAGCAATCCTTTTACCAGCAGAAATTACATTAAAAACTGTCCAGACCTTTTTAAATTATAAAAAATGTAAGTAACATATATAAATTAGAGAATATTAGTATAGATTAACTAAAGAATCTTCCTTATTCTGATTTATAAGGCATATATTTGGCATCGCACCGAAGTTAAGCCAGCTACTAAATTGGTTTTAAGCGTTCGGAGCATCTGTTGACAAGTCTTGGGCCATTAATGCGTTGTCTCAAAGGATTGGTCGTCTGCAGCGGAACCATCTCGATAAAGCTAAAATGTTAGCGTCATCAACCGTTCTAGATGACATTTAACACTTAATTAAGAAGTATTAACTAAAATATGTTCCTTATTTAATTAATAATATAATATTTTAAAACTTGTTATTATGTACCCTTAAAATATCATCTGCCTGTTTTTAATAAGGTTATAAAATACATTTGTTAATTTTTGGTTTTTATTACTGCAATAGCTTTTAATTGGCATTTTTAGGAACACGTTTTATTTATTATTATTGGGTTCGCGTTAATTATTGTACCTACAGACTAAAACGTTGTTACTTTAATATCAGTATTTTTTTTTAATTTTAATAATTATTTCTAATAGTATATTTTATTTTAATTTTGTCGAGGTACTATGGGTGCTAAATTTTAATCACAGGTAAATATGAATTGCTATAAATGTATGTTTCATACATATAACACTGACATCGGCTATTTTTATAAAAGAATTGAAATTAATTCGTTTAGTGCGTGAGTATCTGTAACAATTCAGAAAAACAAAATTAGTTGGAGACACTTGTGAACTTTCATAAACTTATCCTATATTTTCAAGTGAATTTTTCCAAAAATTCTATGAGAATTTTAAAAATCGCTTCAATATTCCGTCCCTTCTAACATGAAAGTTTGAAAAATCTGTTTTTGACACGATGTGTGTGAACCAAGAGGCATTCACTTTACACACATCACAATAGTTACAAGATGTTTAAATTGCAGTTTAAAATTCATAAACAATTCTGTACTATTTTATTTTAGAATGAGCAAGCAAGTCAAAATAATGAAATAACATATTTGAGTTTTTTACTTGGACGCAGAACCAGTATTAACCTATTTATTTATTTTATTTCTTAGTATTTCTATTTATTGTAACATGTAGAATACAGTATCGTTTAAATGGGATTTTATATATAGTTTAAATAATTGTGCTAGTAGTGATTCCACTAATATCTTATCAAAAAAGAAATGTTTTACAATCTACAATAGAAAAATTATATATTATAATAAAAGACTAAAGATAGAAGAAAAAAGCACACAATACAATAAAAATGAAAATGTCTAATCAGAAATATTACAAGTAAATAAATACATTTTCTTATTATTATTGTTCATCTTAACTCCGGCTTTATGATTTAAGTTTGTTACTTTATTACTTGAAAAATTTGTCTAGAATTCAAAGGTCATAAGTTAAATCTTTTGAAAACATATCCCAGTCATGTTAAAATTGGAAATCGTAGTTGGCAAATCGCCAGAGATAAAGTGCATTTCAAAATTGATTCTTTTGTAGGATCGGCTAATACTTATCATGATAAGACGAATCTGGCTCGTATTAAAGGAGTCAAAAATCATATTTTATAATCATAGACCATAAACCAATTTAAAATATAAATAATATACTGATATTTATTTTTTAATTTGTTGTATCATACTATAAAAAATTGCAAGAACGCAATACGAAAATAATAAAAAAAATGTTATCTTATCACTAAAACTAGGGCTTATAAAGGAAACATGGGATTTCAATACTAAGACAAATAAAAAAAACAAAAAAATTCAAATCAAGAAAAGGAGCTCAAAATTACATTGCTTAAGCTACGCCAGACCAATCGACATAACCACCGACGAAGAATCTAGAATATTAGAATTTTATCTCAACTTTTAATACAACGCCATCTACAATAAAATTATGTATTCTTGTGACATCGCAAAGCTCTAACACTCGAAACACATTGGTTTTAATATAGATCGAGCTGATTTGATAATATTTTTTAATACATTTGTTTAATTTTTTTTTCAAATAAAACCGTAACGTGAAATAATTTTAAATTTGACTCTATAAGAGATATTTAATTATTAATTTTTATATTTAGCGCTTTCGTAGTGAACTTTCAGATATCCACGTACCGGTGATAGTACCGTCATAGGTTCGATTTTCGGAGAGCAAAATATTTCGGATGGGTAAACAAAAGAAAACTGATTACCCTTCTATCGCGTAGAAGATTGAGATTACTTTTTTTATTCTATAGCAGACTACAGAGCAATTGGGTCTCGTATATAGAAAGAGAACACTGCCGCCCATAAATAATCGCGGCACAGTCCTCACATTGGTTGTGTTGCCGGCTTTTTACGCCGCTTAAGCGGTACTTGTAAGGGCCTCCGATATCCTCACTCACTCTGCAAAAAACAGTGCAAGTACTGTTTCTTGCTGAGTATTGTGATGTCAAATTATACGTAGGTATATACCCTGTAGTTTAAATTAGAATCTTTATAAATATCGAAGTCATGGACAACATATGATGAAATAAATATGAGTGCAATTTAGTTTTATTTTAGTTTAATAAATTAACGAAATTATTAATAAAAAATAATAAACACAGTATATATACGTTTATTTTTCATAAACATTTTACATGTGTCTTTTAAAATAATCAATTATTAACGCACAACAAATAATTATACATTTAATACATCTAATTGATTAAATTCAGATAGTTAATTTTCATATTTAAACAGAATTAAGAGAATTTAGTTAGCCGTTCATATTTGAATAAAATCTCTTTAGATGTTGTGTTAACATTGATTTGTAGCATTTGACGTTTCCGATGATATAACATCACCTTACCATATTTCCTACTACTTTCGTCTTACAATTTAATACATCTAATAAATGCTTACATAAATATAACATATATATAAACCTAAAATGTATTTCCCACAAAAATATTTTGATATTAATGAAATGTTTAAAGGTTTTCATGAATTTTACCAAATTAGCCAACCTTCAAAAAATAAAATAGGAGGAATTATATTCTGATAAGTGTACATTTAGTAGGTACATTTGGTAGTTTAGCTTTCTTTTGAATAACACATCAATAGCGAATAAATACAATTAATTCTATTGAAAGTTTTAACAATATGCTGTTATATCAAGGAACGCAAAATTTTCTAAATATTTTGACCTAAGCCGTCCACTACGATATGCCAATAACACCCTTTATCAACCTACCATACACACATGATAAATATCGCCTAACATTTAATTTTACAACCTTCCTTAATCATGTCTACTCAAACAACTAAGACAGAGATGATCGATGTAAGATATATATCGATTAATAATCGATTACGATACATGAAATTCACGATTAAAAATGTATCAAAGACATCGATTGTTTCAGACATAGATGTTATACGAATATCGGTCATTCCTAATTACTAATATGACTTTTCATTCCTTTTTACTTTTAACCGCCTTGGCTTCCCGTTTTATGGAGTTTTTTAATATATTAAAAAAGCAGTTGTCCATTAATAACTGTTAGTTACAATGCTAGTGCCTTGTACTACTATAGTATAGTATACATAACACTTTAGGACCTATTCAGAAACCTAATGAAAATAATAAATATACAGAGTTCCATAACTCTAGGTTATAATAATACCAAAATAGTATTTCACGTTAAATACTTATTCACTTCAACAGGCGTGTAATGTATTAAAAAGTCAAATACAGAAATAATATCATTAAATATTCATAGTAAATTACAAAAATCGATTTGTATGGAACACTGAGTTTTTATAATTTATCACGAATAATTATGTAAACATATTTTTATATAATTTAAATAGGCAAAGATCAATAACTAATACAATATTAGGACTTAATTTAACAGAACACTTAGTTATTGGTCTTAAAAGTCAATTCAAATGATACAAAGTAATATATTAAGCTTGGATTAATTGTGTTTTTTATAATCAAATTATTTATTATTACATTACACGCGAATAATCATTGTTTCATTAACAACAGAAAGTATAATTTACAAATAAAGAGGTTTTATATGTATACTTATTTATATACTTTAAGCTTTAAATAATGCATATTAATTTTGACAGAAATATTTGTTGTAATGGACTATTCAATGGCTAAGAATACCATATCCATCAAAGTTTAGATGTGACAATAATGTAGTAATTGAATATATCAAAAATTGACACGTAAATGATGGTCTGTGTAAGAAGTCTTCATAGTTAAGAGCCAAAACATTTCAAGAAATAAACATTTATTATGACCAACATTAGATTATTTCTATAAAAAAATCGAAACTTTGATTATATTTACTAACAATAATTTTTAAAAACGCAGTTACAAACGAATAGTGTTCCTTACAATTACGGAAATATAATAAAACTAACAAACCTACTTAGCAATTAGATTACAATTCTAATTTATGTGCTCAGATCTCAACAGAAATTGATATAAATTGTATTGTCTATGTCTTCTAAAACAGATTTTTTTAATATTATATGTGCTTAAAACACATTAACACCCGAAAATTGGGAAGCAGTTACAAATTCATATAAGATTTATACGATAAATCTGCCAAATAAAGTCTATAGATAATACTTAGCATACACAGTAACAAGATTAAAAACAGATTTATATGTATGCTATACAATTACTTTTATACACCAAGAAACATATTTACAAATCACCCGTGTAATATTTAAATACGAATGTTAATTGTGGCTTTTCGCGCGTCGCATCAAATCTCTCCGTTAGTTACTTGAAAAATATTAGCGCAAGAGATCTACATGCCATCCATAATTCATAAACGTTAATGCTTTAATCGCCTTCAAGTTAAATTACATCTAAAAATATTTTGCGCCTTTAACATCTCTGCCCGTAAAAAAGCTGCGAGACTTTGGTCCTGCATTTCCAAGTCATGAATTCTTTGCGCAAAATAAAAATACATCTTATATTTATCTCGTTGTAATGTTATAAAGCAAATAAAAACTAATAGCAAAGCAACGCTGACGGTATTTAACAGTTTGGCAAAACTGATATAACATTGTAACTTTATATTCAAGAATTTAAATACACTTACAATTAACATTAATTATTAACAACTACACAAGAATCAGATCCCTACTCCAGCTCGTTATAACATAGACGCTACTTAACATCTAAGCTAATACATCTTGCAATCATTACTTAAACAATTTTAAAACGGCTGTATATCAATTTAAATGCTCTATTTACCAATCAATAAGTTCCACATTAAAAAAAAGAATACTGGTACCAATTAGTAAGTACATAAATATAAAAAATAATTATAGATTTATAAAAATAATCCTTGAAGATACTGGACTAAGAATTACAAAATTGTGGAAAACTCTATGGTACTCAAATACATGTTAATAATATTTAATTAGACTTCGTACTCTGTAAGTAACATTCTGAAACACTAATGCAAAGAGATGTATCGAATAAGAATTATCGAGAAATTGATGACAAAATAAACTTGAATCATATATTTAACTACATAAGTACCTACTAGATCAAATAAAATAATAGAAAAATCGAGAAAGAGGCTATACTTTATATTTCTAAAGCCAATTTCTATACTATTCTCATTTTGTTACTTACAGAATACCTATGCTGGTATCAATTCCAGTATTTTCAAGGCAGGATTAAGAGATTTTAATAGTGCTATTAACAGTTACAATTAGGATTGTTGTTTCCTTGGGGTTGTTCTGTGAGCTTTTGGCCTCGGGCCCCGCCCGCCAGCATATTTTGTGGTTCGGAATCCAGACTTTCAGACATCTTGTCACATATTATATCTACCAGCCGTTCAAACACCATCTGAAAATATTATTAAGTTAATTAGAAATAAGAATGAAGTAAGATATTATATTTATATTCGCTAACTCGGACAATTCCGAAGCCACGAGGAGCGCTGGCGTATTCATATCGGTATTAGACTATTAAAATATTATAATTACAATAAACTTTATTTAAATCCTTAAAACGTTTGGCAAAATCCTTGTTGTATGTGCTCTATAATTGGTAAACATTTTCTCCAAGAAATGCCATTCTACCTCTTTATTGATATTTTCAAAAAACTCTATACGTAATGATTATTTGTTTCAAGAGTTTATACCTTGACATTAACATTTTCTTTAGCACTCGTTTCGAAGAATTCTACCCCGAGTTGATCAGCCAGTTGCTTGCCACGTTCTTGGCTGATGACGCGCTCTTCTTCCATGTCACACTTGTTACCAACCAGAATGACTTGAGCGTTGTCCCAAGAGTATGTCTTTATTTGCGTTACCCTGAAAGGTTATTTTTAAATTATTTACAGAAACCTACATTTACTATATTCAGGTAGTTCTTTATGGTATGTATTAGATTATAATTGTTATAGGCGAGATTCAAAATACTAGGACTCATATTATATCAGACATAATGAACAATATATGTCTTTATATTACAGTAAAATTAAACGTTTCATTGTGATATTTCTAAAAGGAGTAAAAGTGGGTAAAACTATAAAGAAATATCTCAAAATTTCAAATTATAATTTAATTATTGGCCTTCTGTGTTTCACATAAAAGAGCAATAATTATTCTTCATATAGAAGGTACCTCTAACATATTTGTTATACGGTCCCTATACCATAATATATATACACAGTATTTTCTCGTGACCTATTTCAGAGACAAGACTTATAAAGTGACTATAATTAATTAAGGATTGGGGCTAAAAATTATACTTAAGACAATTTTGTTTTTTTTTTGTCAGCTGTTACTTAAACTATTTCAATTATAATATGTGACATTGAAAATTGGCAAAAATGAGAGACAACCGTACCAGTCCTGAACGCTGTTGAAACTTTCTTCATTAGTGATGTCATACATGAGTATGAAGCCCATCGCCCCACGGTAGTACGCCGTCGTGATTGTGCGGTAACGCTCTTGACCTGCTGTGTCCTAAAATTACATAACCTTATATTTCGTTGCATTATTATAATAATTACACTACCAATACAAACAAATATAAGAAGTTATATAGAGTATTTTAAAAGCGATATCTGTTATTTATCTAATAAACTTAAACCCGAACCAAGAAGGAGGATGGTCATTGAAAGACATGCCAATTCATAATTCCTACATTGAGTTCGCGGTCCCTGGTCGAGCGAGCTACAATTATTTTTTAAATATTTTTCACCCGTGGGAGACCTATGATGAAGCATATGCTGCACAAATTGGGCCGGCTCGTCCGAAGTGATACCACGGGCTCACAGAATACTCTGCGTGAAACGATATTTGTACTGTGTTTCGCAGTGAGTGAGGATATCGGATATCCTTAAAAAGTGCCGCTTGAGCGGATTAAAAAGCCGACAACACAACCAATGCGCGGAGAGTGGCGCGGTTGT
>DWCF01003852.1:0-18332 GCA_018230265.1 Delias oraia
CACATTGAGCTGGCAATGGCGGAGAAACTTGACGAGAGACGTTTCCAGGTGAGCTTAAAAGAGTTTTTGAGAGTTTCATAGCTAAAGTGCCCAAATGCAAGAACAAGACGAGTTTTAGCCAGTCTTGGTCTTATATCAATACACCTGGTATTGGTCTTGAAATTGCGCTCCCAGTCTTGGTCTTAGATTTGCAGTAAGTCTTACAAGTCTTGCAGTTACTGCTTATTATTAAATTTTACTTCAAATCTTTGGAAAACCTTTTAGAACAGAAACTTGTACTTTTAATTGATATTTTCATTCGCCAAGCCTAAGTCTAAGAAGTTTATGGTATTGGTGGTAATGCGCATAGGTCCAGTTTTGCATATTATTTAATAAAGGTTTTGCGCCTCATAGAGTCCCTAAGTGTACTCTACACGGTATATTATACCTACCTACTGCGTGAAACGGCGGTCAGTCCGCACTGCAAGGTGCAAGAGTTTTGCAGGCTTAGTCTTATTCTTTTTCAAATATGACACGGCCAGCCTTGGTCTTGCTAAAATTAGGCGCTCTTGTGTTTATGCAAGACCAAGAATGAATTTGGGTATCATTAGTTATAAGTACAAAGCAAGAGATATCCGGTTTACCGTCCGAATAAAATTACGCACACCAAAAGTCACACATGCGGGAGGGTTATTCTGAAGCATGTAATGGAACAACATGAATACCTACAACTTACAAAAATAGAAGTTTACGTACCTTATAATTTGATAAAGAAATTTACATATATTGTCGCTATCCATTTTGTTACATAAGCTTTTATTTCTCTTTTATTTAATTTATGAAAACAGGCAAACGAGTAATAGACTCATCTGGAAAAGTCCTCCGCTCATGAGTGGGCCCTCCCGCCCGTTGCTGGGCCATGGGTGCGTTGCCGGCCTTTTGGAATGGTGTGGTATGGTGACAAGGCCGTCCGCAATTAGACAACTGAGTACCTATTTTGCGTGTGTGCCGGCCTTTTAGGTGCACTCTTTTTTTGAAAGTTCAATTATAACTGGCCTTTTTTTTAAAGCTACGTTACTTTAAACAGGCTCATAGCTCATATGAGAACTTTAAATTGTCGTAGTTTAAAAATGGTTTAGTGTATGTTATTATTTATCTTTAAATGTGTTTATAGGAATCGGAAAAGTCTCGCGTCAATGAGATAATAAACGGAGAGGAGGAAGGAGGCAACGAAGTTTTCATGGATGGTATATAAACTAATTTTATACAAATATTCTTTGCGTGTAGTTGAAAAGATTGTGATTTATCTATTATTATTTACTTTTGAGTAAAATAAGTAATATATTACCCAAAAACAGTTTTTCATGGTAGTTGGATTTCTAAATAAATATTAAATAAACTTTAAGCAAAAATAACTGGTTCACCCGTGAGAGAGCCATGCTGAAGCCAACCCACTAATTGGGCCAGCTCGTCCCAAGCGATAACATGGGCTGACAAATCCTTGAAACGGTACCTTTACTTTAATAAGGATATCGGAGGCTTTTAAAAATGCTGCTTAAGTGGCGTAAAAAGCTGACAACACAACCAATACGTGGACTATGGCGTGGTTGGATATGTGCGGCGATGTTCTCTTACCATATAAGAGACCCCCTGCGCCATTGTCCGCTATACCTTAAAAAGATATCATAAAAGTAAATTATGTGTTACAGACCCTTGCCTAAAGGTACATTGCAGTGCTGGTCGTGTTTGCGAGATTGATGAACACGGAGATGCTGTATGCAACTGTATTAAGGACTGTCCATATGAGACCGACTCCCGCAGAAAGGTTTGTATCATACTATAGCGATACCCAATCTTTGTTTCATAGACCACTTCCAACATTTTGCTAGATCCGAAGGACCTCTTGCAACTAAGTACATTAATATTTATAAAACTCGAAAAAAAAAGTGAAAATTACATTCAAGATTAGAGTTTTAATGACGAATGCGTATTTTTCGAAATAAAAAGTTAGAATTGATCGTTGGACTGCGTTAATTATTTGATAATCGAAGCAGTCACGTCAATATTTTAGTTCTTTTTTTGTCACGCCCAACGTAGACCCAACCACTATTTTGTTTATAGTAAAGCGAACAACAGGGCAGGTGGATCGCCTACGTGGTAAGAGAACACCGCCGGCCATGATCAACTGCGCCAAAAAACCATTTCCACTACATACGAATAAAATTAATAAGTGGTAATTACGAGAAGTATTCTAGTGTGGAAGAGATATTCAATCTTCCTTTCGTGGAGATCAATATATAATATAAAATTTCATTTAGTATGACTGTATATCATTTTAGTATTATTATGATGATAAATTAGTTAATTTACCAATAATGTTAATATGAATTAATTAGATAAAGTGATATATTCTATTTGGTTATTAATAAATGATTGTATTGTATTAATTAATTTTATGCCCTCTCCACAGGTGTGCACCCAAAGCAACGAGACCTGGACATCAGATTGTGAGGTGTACCGCCAAAGATGCCTGTGCCTGGACGGCTCCGAACTGTGCCGTGGGCCCCAATACCACCACGTGCAGATTGAATACTATGGAGAATGCCGTGAGATGCCAGTACGTTTCAATATGAATATCTAAAACTTTGAGAGCCTCGTAGCGAAGTGGTTTATAAGTCTACCATAAAGCGAGACGTATCGGGTTTGAATGCCGGTCTGGAGAGTTATAAATTAATTTATAACTTATTCGGTGTCTGGAATGGCTTGACAGTAGCCGGGGAGTGTATTAATACTGTCGCACCCGTGGGAGAGTCATCCTGAAGCATATGTAGACGCACTAATCAGGCCGGCTCGAAGTGATACCACGGGCTCACAGAATACTCAGCGTGAAATAGTAGTTCCGACAACAAAAACAAAAAAAAACGGTGTCTTTATTGTGTTTCGCTGAGGGAGTAAAGATATCGGATATCCTTTTAAATGCCGCTTAAGTGGGGTAAAAAGCCTGCAACACAATCAAAGCGCAGACTGTTACGCGGTTGTCCATGGGAGGTGGTGTTCTCTTTATAAATGATGTTTGCAGGAGTGTAGTGAAAGCGAAATGGCCGATTTCCCGCGTCGTATGCGGGACTGGTTGTTCAACATCATGCGTGATATGGCTGAGAGGCGCGAATTGCCGCCACACTTCCTTCGTATGGAGCGTGAGGCCGAGTCCAACCTTACTCGCCGCTGGACCAACGCAGCCATTTGGAAGTGGTGTGACCTCGACACACATGACAATGACAGGTACTTCAACTTTGTCATTGTCGATCGATTTTCCACAAATACCTATTTTATTTAGCCCTGATACCAGGAGTCACAGAATGCTCAACGTGAAACGGTACTAGAATTGTGTTTTACTGTGTTAGTCAGGATATCCTCGGCCCCTAAACTCATACCGCTTAAGCGGCGTGATTATGACGTGGTTGTTCTTGGGCGGCGATGCTCTCTTACTATATACTCACCTGCTCCGTTATCTGCTATAGTATAAAAAAATATTTCTTAAATGCCGGCAACTAGTAGCTCTCAAAGTACTAGGTGTGTCCATGGGCGGAGAACCGCTTACCCTAGGTGAGCCTCCTACTCGTTTGCCACTGATTCCATAAAAAGTACTTTAATTATTTATATAGAAGAACAACGTTTACTGGGTTTAGCTAGTATATAATTAAATATTTTTGTGTATACATATCGTACACAATAATAATATGTGAAATTACAGGTTCGTATCACGTCACGAGCTTTTCCCCATCCGTGCACCATTGATGGCTTTGGAGCACTGTATCGCGCCCTTCCTTGACCTTTGCGATGAAGATGTGGACCATCGCATCACTCTGGCTGAGTGGGGCAAATGCTTGCAACTGGATGAGGTAAATATTTCAACATTAGCACCAATTTTAGCTCAATTGCTGTAAGAACACACTAAAACACATTCTTGAGTGAATTTTTTATGTAATGCATATGTTTCCAACGCTACTGCCCTAGATATCTTTTTGTTTAGTTTTAGGTAGGTACTTCAGACTTCAGTCTATAGACTATCGTAGACATCGTATAGGAACAGTTTAGTATAGACGTGAACTAGTAGACTCGTTAATATAAGGGTTTCAAATATAATATAATTACATAATGTTTTATTTGTTTTTTTTCTATTTATTTTCTATTTGTTTTTTTTTAACTACACTTTTTGCCTCCATATTGGGGCTTAATATTACCCTAGTTAAAAATTCACTCACTAAATTGGAAGAGATGTAACGAATTTTATTTCGAAATGTTTATTTTTAACGCCACAATAATTGTATGACGTATTATAATGTATAAACCTTTTTATTTCAGTACGAGTTGGAAGATCGGTGCGATGAGATTTCCGATGACGCACTGTGAATGAAGGACTAGTTCTAATCTACTCGTCCAGATAGAAAAGATTCCAACTTAATATTATTTAAAAAATTACATGTAATTGAGTGTCCTAACTAAGCCAATGTGATTATGGAACCAAAAATTTTAAAATTGATACATACATTAATAACTTTGTAAGTCTTAAATAAATAAACAACTGTAATACAATGTTTTATTTTAACCACCAATTACGTACACTGCAGTCAGAAGTCCCAAAAAAAACAGTCCCATAAAAATTTAAATTTAATTATTATAATAATTACAATCTAAAAAAAACTGATTTCAACTCTATATTAAAATTAAGAATGAGAATTTTATTACTAAAGCTTATAACATAAAGGTATACTAGATAAACAAATTCTTGCCGATCGGTTGTCGCGTTCTCATATAGTCAGCGACTCCACACTCGCGTAGAAATTCTGATAAACGCTGCGTCATCTTTTATAATTCTTTATTTTTTTTGGTTTAATTGGCGCTTATTGGTAAGCGTATTTTGTTCGTTTCTATGAACACAGAATAGCATTTATTTCTTGTAATAATTTCCTGATTAAAGCAATAAATAATTTCATACTTTAAAGTTGATTTAAAATTCATAATTATAGTAAAACATTTATATTCAACATATTTATATCTTTTTTATTCAAACAGTTGTTCAGAGATAAGATTGTCAAACATCGTTTTCAATTTAAAGTTATGAAAGATAACATTAAATTATAAATATATAAGTTTATCATATAATAATGTTTTTTAGGAATAATTTTAACTCATTTATAATTTCTCAATAATCTATTATCATTAAAACACAAAGAATAAACGGTTTTGATCTATAAATCTTTCCTATAATACCTATAACAATATTATTTATATTTCAAAAGATATTTAAGTAAATAAATGGTATGTTCATGTTTACATTTTATTACAACAAGTTTTATAAAAAATGCTACAATATTAATATTAATTAACAATAACATACCAACTAAAAATATTAGTCTGTGAAACACAATTTCAGTTTATGTTCTGTGAAAGTCAAAGCTAAGCGAATGGACGCCAATAGTTTTTCCATTTTGACGCACTTGGCTTGGCAGCACTATTCAGAATTGCTACCGCCATTTTGAATGAAGTTAAACGCGCGAAAGCAGCTGATTGGTGTCTGATTCTACGTTGTTTCCGCTTAGACGCTTTGGTTGGCCAACCCCAGTAAATCATCAAATAAACGCGGAGCTGCCATCTTTATTGTGTCGATTTTGGATTTTGGCTTGGCGCCTTCCTGTTGGTTTTTCTCAGTAGTAGTGATAGTGTGTTACACGTTTCAAAATGGTGAGTTTTCAAGATTTTGTGAAAAATAGTGTGATTAGTGTTGATTTTTTTACGTAATTCAAAAGAGAATTGTGTGGTTTATCTACTGGTGAAGTTTCAGATTCGTACGACCGAATTAAATAGGTTTTTTCTTAATTTTTAGGCTGGAGGTAAAGCTGGTAAAGACTCTGGCAAAGCTAAAGCAAAAGCTGTCTCAAGATCAGCCAGAGCTGGATTACAGGTATGTCTAACAATAATGTTTATTTATTTCTAGATTTTACATAATTGTATACTAGGTTAATTTTCGAGATGTTACATTTATGATAAAATTAAAAGTACGTATGACCAATCCAGTATGGCGGCTTGTAGTTGCAATGTAATCGATGACAACAAAGCTAAAATGTAATTATTAGTTTCCAGTCGGAAGGATCCATCGGCATTTAAAAAATAGGACCACAAGTCATGGACGCGTTGGAGCCACGGCAGCCGTTTACTCTGCCGCTATTCTTGAATATCTTACAGCCGAGGTGAGTAACGCCTTGCCAATATGGCGGCTCCGCGTATTTACATTCGATTTACACATTTCTTGCGTTTTATAGAAAATGTTCACTTAACTAGCTTCAAATATCATTTATTCTAATTATGTATGTAATGAAAAATCAGTTTGTCGCCGTTTTCGTCAATATTATCTTGATATTTATTTTGGCGGGAAATCAGGCAATTACTCTGAATACAATTATTTCATTTTAATATAATGCATTATATATCTTTATGATTTAATATATTAATAAATTGTAGCTCTAGTAATGTTAATATTATCTTAAAAAATAATAGTTGTAATATCCATTTACTTACTTGCCAATTAACAACTCTCATATATTGTATTGATATTGTATGCATATTATTTATGCATTTCATAATTTTAGGTGTTGGAGTTAGCTGGCAATGCATCGAAAGATTTGAAAGTAAAGCGTATCACCCCACGGCATTTGCAGCTTGCTATAAGAGGAGATGAGGAACTTGACAGTCTTATCAAGGCAACTATTGCAGGAGGTGGTGTTATCCCTCACATTCACAAGTCTCTCATTGGCAAAAAAGGAGGACCTGGAGCACCCGTCTAACTTAGGTACACGTCCAAAGCTATATTATACTTCAAATAATTTAATATATCCATGTCATTGTCTCAAGTGTTTATACTTGTTTAAATTTAATGTATGTTAATAATTTAAAACTATTTGTGTATGAATCATATTCATCAATGCTTATATGGAACGTTAAACCAACTTAATTATTATACTAAGACAGGGAAATTATTTTTTTTATTGCAAATATTGTCAAAGGTTTTTTAGTATTAAACAAAAATTCCATAGTTTTTAACTTATAGATCGTTGTCCTATAGTGTTCTACTTATGCTTTGTGATTATTATATTTAACTTAAAAATATCTTTTTCTTGTTACAGATGCTAAGAAGAATAACAAAAACTTGTCATGGGGTTAACAATAATTATCATTGTAAAGGTGTTGTTATGCAACAGCTATCAAATTAGTTATAATACTATTAGTGATGTGGGGAGTGCAGTGACACAATTGTCTGGACTTATTTTTAGTTATAAGTCATAGAATATTTAGTATAAGGAGATTCATATAGTATGTAACTAATTTAAGGCTTTTAATTTCCAAACATTGGAATTTATTCCATTCATTGACAAGACTCAAACTGTGTTCCCAGTTGACTCAGGGTGATACTGCTTTTTCATTGTAAGAAATCATTGTTACTTGCTCTAAGCTATAAATATTGTATAATTTTTGCATTTTATGTTTGTCTAACAAATTCAATTATCAATGATAGTATAACTTGGTACATAATTAAACTGTTACAAATTGTAAGAAATGTATTTTTATCTTAAAAATATATTGGATGTAAAATCAACTTCTCTTTTTAATTTCAGTGGTCTCTAGGATAATAATCGAAAATCTAATTAATATTTAACTGTTACCCTTAGATCAGTATACTGATGACTTTACAATTATTTAATAAAGATAAAAATCACTGCATTTGAAAAATGTTTTTATTTTTATGGAAATGATAGCAAACAAGCCAAGGATATAAGGACACCTCTAGCCCTTGGAGAATCGCGGGTGCGTTGCTGGTCTTTTAGGAATAGTTTTATATATCATCATCAGCCTGTCAAGTCCACTGCTGGACATAGACCTCACCCAAAACATAGAGAGTTATTTTGCCTTAATCACCATGCTTGGTAGGCAGGTTGGTGATCGCAGAACATCTGCTGCTCTCGAAAGGGCGCTGCTGCCCACCCTCTGGTGAAGTGTCTTTTAGTCACCTCTTACGACATCCATTAGGAAGACTGGGAGTGGTACTATTCTGATCCGGTAACCATACAGAACACACAGTTTTATATATATTGTGTATAAATTTGCTCAAGTCATTTGTCACAGTGTAATATAATTAACTTGAATAATAAAAAAACGCTGTCCATAAAAGCAACATGTTACAGTCAGTCAAGTCATAAACATACATTTAAAAGTTAGAAAATTGTCAGAAATAATTATCTAGAGTAATAGAGTTCATTCTAAATTGGGATTGTGCGCTACGGGACGATGTTTTATATTATTTTACATTACAGCACAAGTATTTTTCAATTTTACAGCAAATTCCCCAGTAAAAAAATGATCTGCCTATAATGAATTCATTTGTCACAAAAATCAAGAACCGCTCAACAGATTTTGTGCTAACTTTACGTAAACCTACTAAATAGTCTGAACAAATATTTAGTTCGGATTGGTGAGCCCGTTCTGGAGTTATAAATTACAACAAAAATGTGGCATTGATTATTATATAGGTATTTATATACAGAATGGATTATTGTAATGCCACCTGAAGGGGAAGTACTCTTAAAACTGTAGATAGAAAATTTTACTCAAAGAAAACATTCCTTTAGTTTTGAAAAAAAGAAAACTGTATTCAAAGATTTTTATAGATTTACTTATCGCACCCGGTAATCGAACCGACAAAAATCTGTAAAAGTTGCAGCCTGTACTTTTATTGCATCGATCGTTAGTGTCAATTGTAAGGATGAAATAACTCTAACAAACTTCATAAATTAAATAAAAAGAAAACAATGAAATGTAAAATTATTAATTCAATGGGTCAAGTTATAGCACTTTTACTCAAAGATCCGTGTCTTTATGTTTGCTTATGTTATAAGTTAATAATTATCATTGACGTTATTTATTCATTAAATTTATCAAACTTATAAAAGCGCTTGTAATCGTCGGTAATTGTACCGGCTAAAATGAAAGAAAAACAATGACATCTTAAATTATTTTAATTATTTACAAAAAATGGTGAACTAAGTAATTAATTGCTCGAATGGGCACCATTTTCTTATATACACAAATGCAGTTTTCTTTCTTTCCCAAAATAAAGGAATGTGTTCTTTGAATAAAATGCTCTATCTACAGTATTAAGAAGACTTGCCCTTCAGGTAGCATTACAAAATTCCAACCTGTCGGTAGATACTCGTTTCCATTTTATTAAGGGAAAAAGCACAGGTACAATGAAACTAGCTCCCGTAGCCGTAAATCCCATAAAAAATAATTAAATTCCCAAATCTGCAATACTTTTTCAAATTTAGGATGTATATTTTTATTTTATAAAATGCTATAGGCTGTGGACACAATGCCATAACATATTAATTACATCTGTAGTCGTTGATGGCTTTACTATCTATAGTTGATCTTTTATTCAGAACTGGTTCTCCATTTTGTGTATGTCGAACGCTGACAGTTTATTAGATTGTAATATTATAAAATAATTGGCTTCATATAAGTTATAGTCATAAATAATTACAAACGTATCTGTATAGAAATATTGCTTAAAGTATTTGTTTACTGTATTGCGTGAAAGTAATAGTTGTAACTTTCTGGTAATTTCATTCGATTATATCAATGAGTTCACGTCATAGAAGTCGTTCAAGATCTCGAGAGCGGGACAGGCACAAGGAAAGAGAAAAAGGACGGGACAGGGATCGTGAAAAGGACAGAGATCGTGATAGGGATCGCGATCGAGACCGTGACCGTCATCGGGATCGAGACCGTGAACGGGACAGGGACAGGGATCGCGATCGTGATCGCCATCGTTCCAAAAGGTGAGCTTCTTAACTATTTTTATTTATTAAGAAGCGGCAAAAACAACGAAATCTTCAAAAGAAAGCTAACTCGAGCTAACACTAGGTTATGGCCCGGTCCAACATTACTGCCTGTTGGACCGGGCCATAACCTAGTGAATATTACATATGTCATGGGAAATTTTATGAGGAGCTGTTGAACTATACAGGCAGCTGCAAATCACCATCAAATATCGAGGCAGAATACAGAGTTACATATTAAAATAACTAATGCTTTCAGGAGGAGTAAGGAGCGTGACAGAAGTCGTAGCCGCGAAAGGCATAGGGAAAAGAAACGCAGCAGAAGTCGCTCAGGCAGTCGTGGCCGAGGGAGAAAATCCAAGGACAGGTAATTGTCACTAGATCAAGTAGACTACTAATATTTTTATAAACTATAATGTTTCATAATAATTGTTGCATTATGTTCAAGTGGTTTTGTTGGATTTGAATAAACAAATATCTTGGAAATCTTATCTTTTGATTAAGACTGAAAATGTTTAATATTGTAGGCATTATATGTTTAATCCTATAAATATATGTTGAAAAAAATTGAGTTTGTCAATACTATATTAGTTAACTAAAACTGAAATGAATATTTTACAGAGATGGTACCATAGCACTACTAGACCAGATGGTTGGTACCACAACAAAGGCAACATCACGGCATGTTACTACTACCAGCAATGTAAATCCAGCAACTCAAGCTGCTATTTTGGCTGCTGCTGCTGTAGCTCAGGTAACACATAAAAGAGTTATAAATGCTTTTACAAAATAGTTATTACTAACAAAAAGTAGTGCATGGTGATGGATTAACCTTTTATCTTTTCAGCATAATTCAATTGAGCTACAGGTAACCTATAATTCCAATTGCCTTGGCTTTCTCAGTTTGTATTTGCACCAAATCAAAAATGAACACTGATAATATTGTATATATCTTTTTTGTAGAGTTACATCAACGTTGCGGTAAGATCTTTGCTTATTTGCAGCATTTCTTCATTCCTCTCCTTTCGTTGATATGTATATATCAACGAAAGGAGAGCAACACAAACTAATATATATGCAGTGGAATCTCGTCAACTCGAACCTCGTTTAGTTGAAATCCTCATTAAGTTGCTAAAATGCTATTCCCTTCTGCTGAACCTTAAATATGCGGTTTCGTCAATTAATTTGACTTTGTAACTCGAACAAAATGTTATTTCCCTACGAGGCGTTGATACGAATATTCATTCTCTCGAATTTCAAATATTGTTGCGTGTTACTGGTATAGCTTCAGACTACCTGGCCCAATTTGTGTGTCAGCATATGCTTCAGCAAGGCTCTCCCACGGGTGCGACAGTATTAAGACACTCGCCCAGCCACTGTCAAGCCCTGTTAGGGATTGACTAAGTTAAATAATTATAAATGTCCGGACCGGGATTCGAACCCATTAGTCCACTCACACCACAGTCACGAAATCATAGCAATATAATTAAAATGGAATATCTGGTGTAAGTTTGAAGAATCTAATGTTAAGCCTTTCTAGTGCATTTAAATTTATATATATAAATGTGTACCACAAGTCTTAAGTCTAACTCCACACTTAAGTTTAACTCCACAGGTCGAAAAATGTTAAACAGCATCTTTATAAGTCAAAGTTTTAGCAAATAAATCGTATGTATCCCATTCTTGTTAACTCGAATTTCTTAGCATTTTTCTTGACATTCGAGTCATCGAGATCGCACTGTATCATGTCTCTGCTGAATGTTTTCTTGGCTTTTTGTGTATCTGATATCAATATATTTCACTAAAGTCTTGTGTGCGTGGGTGTAACAGACGTTTGTGGCGCAGCGGCGTATGGCGGCACCAGTGCAGCCGGCGGCGGCGGCAGCTGCTGCTCTATCTGCCGCCACAGCCATCCCGCCGCCCACTTCCGTGCAACAAAAGCTTGAACAGATGCAAGCCAGGACCGAGTCGCGGTACAGAGACAAGATGCCAGTCGACCATCATCCTGATGATGATCAAGATGATGGCCTCGGTAAGAAAAATTTTCTATTCACCCTTTTTTATGCCGTAAATGGAGCAGGTGCGTCCCTATATGATAAGAGAATACCGCCGCCCATGGACTACCGCGCCACAGAACGCGCAATGTTTATGTTGCCGGCTTTTTACGCCACTTTTACGGAATTTTTAAGGACCTCCGATATCCTCACTCACTGAGCGAAACACAAGCACGTCCGCATATGCTTCACCATAGCTCTCCCACGTCTGTGTAATAATTGTGGTAACTTTAAAAGTTACCAAAAAAACTTAAAATTTTCTCAAAAGACAATGGGCGGTTTCGTCCCAAGTGTTGTAACATTTTTCTATCTACATCATTTGAAAGATCTCAACGAATGTTATGTTTCTTTGTATCGGCATAACTCTGTATCTCGTGCAGGGAAATTGTTATAGTGGTATTATTAATTTCATAAAAATGTTAAATATAACTTAATTAATTAGTTATTTAATAACTATAGGACTAAAGCGATTTAGAAAAAAAAGTGGAAAAACACGATCGACCAGGTAGTGCCTATTTCGGCCCAACAGCCCTTCTACCACCCCGCGCTGCCATTGTTTATCATTGTAAGCACAGGAGCAGCGGCAGCGAACGATATTTCATGTGACAGCGTTACATGTTGGAAAGAGATGGTTCCCGGCGATCCTTCTAGATCGAACTTTTGACCTGCACACAATTATAATAAAAACTTGAATTATTTATAAAAATAAAACTTAAGTGAACATGTTTTAACTAGTCGCAACATGTTACAAGAGTTGGGACGCAACCCATACAATAATGCCCATTGTCCTTTCGCGACGATTATTCCATTAAAAAAAATTAATTTATGACGTTACTGTTCAATACAGGTCCTGAAGGTGAAACAGAAGCTGAGCGGCGAGCACGCCGACGTCGCACGCGATGGATGGGTTCTGAGCACGATAAAACCTTCATCCCGGGACTACCCACCGTTCTACCCTCCACTCTCACCAAGGAACAAGAGGAGCAGTATCTGCGTGAGTACCAAGTATTACATAAGTAGATTGAAATATATTCAAACATATTCCCAACCAATTATGGGTTGATAATATATTAATCATTTGAATTTTGCAACTTAGTTGAACATTGCAATGTTAGTTCAATATATATTAGTCACTTAAGCCTCTCATTCAGACATTGCTAGCCAGTACTGATGTGAGATTTTACTTGGCAAGTCAAAAGAGTAATTTAGCATTGCTCGACCAATAAGTTTACATCCAAAGTGTGCTCTTTTAATTTGTCGAGGCTTATTTCATTTCAAGCAATTACTTGATTGTGTTGATCAGTTTGTTTGTAAAGCATCATTATTTTTATTCTCTCGAATGCAAGTGATTACTTGTACGTTTTCTGTCTAACGACATTGAAATTTTTTATTTCAGCCTAAATGTCTTAATGATTTTTTTTAAATCCGCTCTCATAAACAGCAGGAGAATTTATTAATATTAATCGACTCAAATGGATGTATTTTTGATGTCCTTATTTTTTTAGCCCACCCTTTGAGTTTTAGTACCTCGTACAGCTTTCATTAGGGATTGAATAATAAATTTGAATTATGTTTTTGAATTATATAATGTACGTGTATTCTCATGATCGATAAGTAAAAATAAATTGTTATACATCGGGTAAATTTTTCTCCATCTACGATCATTTTGGTCTTCTAGGCAGAGGTTTTTTTTTAAATTGTGTATTGAATTGTGGGGTAATGGGGGTTGTTTGGAAACGATAGTGGTTCTAATTTGGTGTTTGTGGCCGCGCGGCTAACGGGTTGCCTTGCAGTTCAGCTGCAGATTGAGGAGGTGTCTCGCAAGCTGCGCTCCGGGGACCTGGGCATCCCGCACAACGTGGAAGAGAGGTACTGCCACCGGCCAGGACCGCGCTGAGTATCACACACATCGCCAAATTTACACCCACACACGCAGCAACGCATTTACACAAACACAGTGATACATTCACACACAAACACAATTTCACATGTACATACTTACGCACATTCTAATTTAACTTTTTCAAATTTGCAGGTTGCGAACCGTCCGCAATGCTAATAATTCAATTAAACTAATAATATTTCAGGTTTTTAATAACCGACTTAATTTTCAGCGCTAATAATGAATTAATGATTACTATTTCAGCATTTAATTGAATTATTCTTTCGCAGGGCGTTAGGTTGAGTTATAGACTAGACGAAACCGAGGTGGCGCTCGTTCGATGCACAAGTTAATTCAAAATATTAGCCAACAAATAATAATATATGCATTGCTTTTGTTCTTAGTTTTTATCGATTGAGCAAATTTTTTATCCAATTCAATAATTTCAATATTACTTCAAAAACTTTACAATAATCAATTAAATAAGCAAAAATTTAATTTAAATAGTCGTAGATAGACTTAGTTATGTCCAAATACTTAATAATAGAACATAAACAGAAAAAAAATGTTACAGTGTATTCGAGACAAGTCAATTGTACTGAAAGTAACGTGACCTTAGGTGCGCTTTGTCCAATAGCATTTTGCTTTTAATCTTTATTCATTTAAATAGTAAAATAAATATATTTATAAACGTTTAAGTAACTTATCGTAAGTTTAAGTAATGCGATATCCATAATAAGTTTTTAGAATGAGGACGTTAGTTGAGGTAGAAATGGAGAATTGACGAATTCGGTACAACAAAATCGTGGTTATGGTAAATTCTTAGAGCAGCGATTCCCAACCTATTTCAGCCACGGACCTCTAGGGATTCAAAAACAGTTTACACGGACCGCTCAGATTAGGAATTTATTTTAGTTGTAGCACTTATGTATTGTCCAAAGATGACATTCATCGTGGACCACCAGCGGTCCGCGGGCCACAGGTTGGGAAACACGAACTTAGAGTTCATACAGCGTATGTTGAGTTTTTTTAGGAATTTCCAATGGTGACGTTACGTTCTAGGTCTCCGTCGCCGGAGCCGATCTACTCGACGGACGGCAAGCGGCTGAACACCCGCGAGTATCGCACGCGGCGCAAACTCGAAGAAGAGCGGCATAGGCTGGTCACACGCATGAATGTAATCAACCCAGAGTTCAAACCGCCACCGGATTATAAGTGAGTATTTGTGCCTCGTAATTCTGATGGGAGGTTCGAGATGTCGAGATTCCACTGTATATAAGTTCTCTGTTCGGACCGGGCATCGAAACCGGTACCTCTCGATTCCTGGCTCTAGAAATAAGCCTTATTACTTTACTATTTTTGTAATTTGTCTTGTTGAAACTCAGAAGCACTTACTGACAGGTTTTCTCTTTGTAACTTTGTATGTAACTTTATAAAACGAAATTATTGTGTTACAGGCCACCCATTATTCGTGTTCACGATAAGGTGATGATCCCACAGGAAGAGCATCCTGACATCAACTTTGTGGGTCTTCTCATCGGACCTAGAGGCAATACACTCAAAGGTACCGTATATACACATTTTTACACTTAGAAAAACCTTGAATGCCTAAGTATGACATATCTCCTACCTATCTTGAGACAAAGCGTTGTAAAGTTCGCTTGTAGAATCATATTAGTATGAGTTTAATCAAAAAAACCTAATAGTCGTAAAATAAAAAATAGATGTGTTGCTCTTAATAGAAACATCATTGATGCTTTTATTTTATTTATTTTTAATGTTCTATTACTATACACTTCTTCATCTTCTTCTTCATCAGCCTATTCAAATCCACTGTTGGACATAGGCCTCATACATAGACATAGACTATACACTTATATTACAGAAATTAGAAAAAACAAATGAGATAACACAACAGCACAAGAAATAGAAACAATAAAGTTTATCTACTTTACTTACAATAATATAAATTATATTTAATAATATCAAGCATACTTAAGTCCAATTAACATTTTGATATCAAATTTGTGTAAGTATGAAGGGGAGGTGACGGCTGAAATGATGATGATTTGTGTAAACCTTTGATGAAATTGATTTAATTCTAGCAACAGTAGTTAGTAGCTTTAATTTGAAATTACACCCACTGAGTTTATTTCACCGGTTCTCAGTGGGCTTAGCTTGGAACCGGTTCTAGACTGATTTTGATGTTCAACGAGCTGTACTTTCGTATTTATGTTGAATAAAAATATGTAATTGTTTACAGCGATGGAGAAAGAGACCGGTGCGAAGATAATAATCCGTGGCAAGGGTTCCGTGAAGGAGGGAAAAGTGGGACGGAAGGACGGGCAGCCCCTGCCCGGGGAAGACGAGCCGTTGCATGCGTACATAACGGCAACCGCAGCGGATGCAGTCAAGCGGGCCGTAGACAAGATAAAGGAGGTGATACGGCAGGGTGTGGAAGTTCCCGAAGGACAGAACGATCTCCGACGGATGCAGCTCCGCGAATTGGCCCAGCTCAACGGTATGAATTGGTTTTTTAGCACCCAAAAAATATACATGGGATCTCGATAACTCGAATGTTGAGATACATAGGAAGACGAGAGGTATCGGGTTCGAATCCCGGTCCGAACAGCTATAATTTTATAATTTATTCGGTCTTTAGAAGGGCTTGACAGTGGCCGGGCGAGTGTCTTAATACTGTCGCAACCGTGACTGTCGCAGCCTTCCTGAAGCAATTGCTGACGCACTAATTGGGCCGGCTTGTCCGAAGTGATACCACGGGCTTACAGAATACTCAGCGTAAAACGGTACTTGTACTGCGTTTTGCAGAGTGAGTGAGGATATCGGAAGTCCTTAAAAGTGCCGCCTTGAGCAGCGTAAAAAGCCACCAACACTACCAATGCGCGGACTGTGGCGCGGTTGTTCAAGGGCGGCGGTGTTCTTACCATTTAGGAGGTCCACCTGCGCCGTTGTCTGTTGTAGAATAATAAAAAAGAATTATTTGCTAAAACTATAATGACGATGATGTTTCTAAGAATATTTTCGACTGGTGGAGTTTAAGTTACAACAATTTACACGTTTATTTATATAAATATCTATATATATATAAATGCACTAAAAAAACTAATTAACTAATTTTATTGAGATCCTCTCGGAAAAGTCCAAGTAAGACGCCACAATATTTTATTAATAACGACTTACGGTGTTTTATTAGTACTATATTCATAATTTATATGGCGGCTTCAGCTAGTGTTGATATTATTATTAAAAATAGTTAATTCATTATCATCACAGGAACATTGCGAGAGAGCGACGGCCCTCGATGCGCGAACTGCTCCGCCGTGGACCACAAGACGTGGCTCTGCCCCGACAAGCCGAACGTGACGGGCGCTATCGTGTGCTCGTCATGCGGTGGGGCGGGCCACATCGCACGCGATTGTCGGGCGAAGCGCCCCGGGCAGGCCCCGCCCCCCGCTGCCAGAGCAAAGATCGACGAAGAGTACCTGTCACTGATGGCAGAGCTGGGGGAGGCCCCGCCGTCCTCACATATGGCTAACAGCGTTCAGAGGCGCCCGCCTGCTCCGCCAACGATCTTCCCGAACCCGGTGCATCCGCCACGCGCCATCATGCCGCCACCACCAGGTAAGAATACAATACAAACGTTTCATCATCAGCCTATTAAAATTCATTACTGGACATCTCCCTCAAACACCCGCCCCTTTTGCGATCTTGAATGATATGGATCCAAGGGTTGTCTGCATTTTTCCATCGCGTGGCGGGACGTCCCACTCTGCGTTTTCCGGTACGCGGTCGCCACTCAAAAACCTTTCTTCCCCATCGGTTGTCGGTTCGTCGAGCGATGTGGCCAGCCCATTGCCACTACAACTTTCCAATACGGCAAATATAAAAAAATAATTTTGGGCAATGTCGGTTACTTTGATTCGTCTGCGGATAATGCAATAGGTGAGCGTCTTTGAGGGAGGCTTATGTGCAGCCGTGGACTTAATAGGCAGATGATGATGAAACTGTACACGTATTTTTATTTTGTTCCCGTGAAACGTTTCAAGTATTTGTATTAACCACATTGTGTTGAATTCCAGGCATGTACCCGCCCCACCCACCGCCGCCACATCACGCGCCCTGGCTGGGAAATACATGTAAATATAAGATCTCGCCTATCTAAAACATCTACGACATTGGTAATGTCCAGCTTTCCAGTACGAGTTGTTTAAATCGATCAAATCTTTTGAATTTATTCACTTAAAATAATATTTTTCCTAATATTATAACTTTAGTAAGGTTCCTCGTTAGATGTTCAAATAGCCTGCCCAAGCAGGTCAGATAATTTCCGCTATGTTTAAAAATTGTTAAGAAAAGAGAATTAAAGATTAGAAGTATCACTAAGATTGTTAAGTCTCAGTGAAATTCTATTGGATTTTTTAATTTACAAATCTTAATATATATAAATCTCGTGTCACAATGTTTGTCCTCAATGGACTCTTAAACCGCTTAACAGATTTCGTT
>DWCF01003853.1:0-18331 GCA_018230265.1 Delias oraia
CCCTTCCGAATACAGGAGATGTTCTGCGATCACCAACCCGCCTGCCAAGCGTGGTAATTAAGGCAAAACACCCTCCTCGTTTGAGAGAGGACTTGGAACTTTGGGACTTTGGGAAAGCAGTGGACTTGATAGGCTGATGATGATGTGTATTTCTAGAATAAGAACAGGTATTATGACGTTTTCCAAATAATTACATTCATGCCAAAGGTTGCCTGATTTTAACTAATTTTAAATTATTAGACTCGTGTCAGAGCGATACCATATGCTGCCGTGACCATTATCATAAATACCATATTTATTCTCCAATCTGAATAGCATTTTTATTTTATAATATAAATTCAGTCTTTAGAATGTGTTTTAGATGCCAGGCGAGTGTTAAACACTGTCTTACCTGTGGGAGAGCTACGCTGACCCAGTATTCGTCCGGAGTAGTACATATCAAACCAATGTGAATTACTTGCACTGAGTTTTGCTAAGTGATTGAGATGTTGTTAAAAGTTGGATATACAACTATTTAACTATATATCTTACCATAAAGGAGCCAGATTCATTGAATGTTACATAATATAAATCATTTTCATTGTGATTCGAAGACCACTAGTGGTATTTGGATTCAGTAGATTTCAATATACAGATTAAAACACAGGATTGAAATTTACCTCAAGATAACATTGGATATGAAATATTTCATAATCGCGCGCTTGCATTAATTACATATACAAAGATAATGATGTAAATTTGTGAAATTGATGTTTTTTTAACAAATATTATCTACTCCCGTTTTACAATTTGCCGTAAAATGAAGCAAACAATGTACAAAGAGTTAATAAGCTTACACCGGTGGCCAAAATAAACTTGGCATGCAGAGCTGTGAATATTTCAAAGGCAATACATTTTGAAGTGAATCAATCAGGTCAGTAGATGTTTATAAAGTGGGGTTTCAATTAATATTATATAAATATACATAAAGCTTATATTTACAAAAAATAAACATTTTACTTATTTAAAATACAATTTTATAAAAATAAAAGAATATTTTGTTTTATGCAAATAATGTTTGTATATACTGTACCTATTATACGTATTAATTTCAATGTTTAGTCAGATTGTTTTAGCTTAGACAGGGAATTTGATTGTATTATAATTTTTGATGAATTTAAACGTTTATTAACATAAAAAGTTTGTTTAATTTGAATTAATAATCTCGTTGATCTGAAATGATTAAATATCATAAGATACTAGCAACAAAGAAATTATATCAGAAAAGGTAAGTCAGAAGGGCTGGGTTGTTGACAAATTAGATGAGACATAAAATTATATGTGACTGATGGTATTACTGACTTTATCTGTTTTTATATGACACGTCGCGACGTTCACTCAATTTGTGTATAACTATTTTATGATTCTATATCTTGATTGGAAATGTCGATATTGATGCGGACTTTATGATCCTCCAAATATCTTTTATTTATTTAGTTCCTTATGAATTATTACCACCATATATGGCATAGTTTTTTTATGGTATAGCGGATAAAGGAGCATGTTGTTCTCCAATATGGTAAGAAACACCACCGTCTATAGACAAACACGCCACGGTTGTGTTGCCGGCCTTAAGTGGCATTCTTAAGGGCCTCCGATATCCTCACTCACTCAGCGAAAGAGTAGAAGCACTATTTCAAGTACAATTATCATTTCACGCTGAGTATTCTGTGAGTCCGTGTAATAACTTCGGAGCAGCCGGACCTATTAGTGCGTCAGCATAAGCTTCTGCATGGCTTTT
Organism: Delias oraia; assembly: GCA_018230265.1. Taxonomy (NCBI): domain Eukaryota; kingdom Metazoa; phylum Arthropoda; class Insecta; order Lepidoptera; family Pieridae; genus Delias; species Delias oraia. The sequence continues at coordinate 1,781 of DWCF01003853.1, forward strand.
CCACGGGTAAATATAGTTATTCTTGGCTTTCAATTCTGGCAACTGTCAAGGACGTTTAATTTAAAAGGGAGACGTATTAGTATAGAAATGGTACATGTTTATTTGATCAAGAAATACTTTTGAAGATTGTTAGCATAGGTACTGGATTGGATCGTCCGAATATAATTTAATTTGTAAATTTATTCGTTGTAACATACAATTTATTCGTAAAAACCGGGCAACACAACTAAAACGTGAACTTTTTCGATCATGAGCTAATCTGTTACCTTTTATTTCTTGTTAATTTTTAAGGTTGGTAATAAAATTAAAAAGTAAATGTTTTCCCTATGTTGAAATATCCTTTCCTGTAATTAATATATAAAAGCAACCAACTGTCTGTCTATTACGTTTTCACGAAGCTGAATTTTAATTAAAATCCAGTTTTTGATTTTGGTTGTTTTCATTAAGTTTCGTATCTGCAACTAGATATCCTTTTACTAACTCTTCGTAAACAATTATAACAGATGGCAGACATACAGTCCTATTGCAAGTGTAGAGCGCCTCGCTATCATAGTTAGCGAGGACCGAATGGTATTTAATCTCTATCATAGACCGTGTCCGAGCGCAAATTAGTTAGGTGCATACAGCGTGCTAAGAACTATAAGTCAATATTAATTTGACTATCACCTCTATTGAGTATCTGTTCTGATATTCATTCTATACTAAATCAAGGCAGTAAAAATAAAGATTTACCTCAAAAAAATTTCTAAAAATTTAAATAATGTGTATTAATCTGTACCTCGTTTTAAATTAATTAACAAAAACGTATTGGTCTAAATAGAACACAAAAATTGGTTTTTACAATTCACGCTGTTGCACGGCATGTCCATGGGCAGAGGACCGCTTATACTAAGTGAGCCTCTTTCTCGTTATATCTCACTATTTTCCTGAAGATTGTAAATTATTATAACAAATATATCGAATGGGTGGGAATAAGCATTAAAAAACTTAGCTTACATGGCAAGCTAATTTATTACGTAGTAAAAAAATTTTTCGTAATAGGAGTGGAACAACGAAAAATTTTATTTTCAGTACTTTGAAGGTCGTTTAAAAATTAAGCTTCGTTTACGAATAACAGATAAATTAATAGATAAGGTAAATTAAAAAAAATATTAATAGCTCTCGGCTGTATGCCACCATAAGCCTCCCCATTTAATTTTATTTGGTTTCTTTTATAATAATTAAACACAGATAGTGTAACACTTTACAACTGTGTCATTTGTAATTGATTTAGTCTGATACAGGTGACATCTGTCAAAATTTCATGACTGACAGTTACTAGAAAGTATAAATTCATATATTAATTCGACGTGTGTCGTAATTTTCAAATATATTTCGTTTGTTCGTATTCAATCCTAATAAAATAGCAGTAACCAAAACAGCCACTGAAATACTGGTTCCATAAAAGTGCTGTCAACGCGAATTGGAAGCTACTACAATATTACCAGCTGGTAAACAATGAAATCCATTTAACGCGTACAATACACATATTTTAACTGTAATTGGAGAACTCGGCCTTTTTGCTGATATTCAGCAGATTAATATCGGGATTGGATGTGCTTTGAATCTGACTGATGTTACGAGGTATTCTTAATCGGTTACAGTTCTTTAGCTAGTGTCAGTTTTGTATCATTAAAGATTTCTCATTATACTTAAAATTGATTATTTCTTCACGTGAGAAAGCCACGCTGAGTTGACGCACTAATTAGGTCTTGCCTGTACTGATACCGTAGTCTTACAAAATACCAGCGTCATTATCTCTCTCACCGAGTCGGTTCCTCATCTTTGAGAATCGTGGTCGGCATTAGGTTACTCATGGAGCGGATGATCTTGAAGTTTTTCGAAGTTATTTTTTTATAATATTTAATAATTTATTTAAAATATTACTTTCAAAAAGTTTTTTGTGATTTCATATATAAACTATTTTTATACGTAACATTTACAATTTACATAATGCAATGTTAATGAGAAAAGTCACAAGATATTTTAATATTTTCAGCGGTTTTTGGTTTGCAACCAATTTAAAAAACGTAACGGAAATGCAATGTTTTCAAAGCAGGCAGGATTTGGTCCAACATTAAAGATCCTATTTCGTTCAAAATTAAAACTGAAATATAACAGGATTCGTTATTAAAGCAACCAGTTCTTGTACACTTTTTGTTAAAATTTCATTAAAAATTGCCGCAACATGTCTTCTTAATTTTAAAATTTAAAATAGGCTCCGTTCGTTCTTACTGTAAATAGAACTAATGATACGTCATTTATTTCGCATCCGTGCAGTCGCTTGTCCCACATTAGGCTATGGGTGTCCACGGGCGATGGATTATTTATCCCACTAAGCATTCATCTCATTTTTTATAAAAAAAACTTCGTATTTACCAGCCATATATATTTAACCAATTTTAATAAAATCTTTAAATATAATGCCAACACATATTAGATTGGTCACCTAAAAATGATTATTTTTACCCCAATATAAAAATTTCGTTAGCTTTTGTTAAATGAGTTAATTAAAAGTGTTTTAATAAATTAAATACTCTTTAATAATATTTTCAAAAAATTCCTTGCAGATCATGGTTTTCATTTTTTTTTTATTCTATAGTGGACAACGGAGCAGGTGGGTCTCCCCTATGGTAAAAGTACGCCGCCGCCCATGAACAACCGCTCCACAGTCCGCGCATTGGTTGTGTTGCCGGCTATTTAGATCGCTTAAGCTGCACTTTTAAGGGCCTTCGATATCCTCACTCACTCTGCGAATCACAGTACAAGAACCGTTTCACACTGAGTCTTCTGTGAGCCCTTAGTATCGGACAGGCTGGCCCAATTAAAGATCTCTCAATTCCAGAGAAACAACTACTTTAGTCTACTACGATATGTCTGTATAAGTACACATTTTACAGCATATCATCATATGAAATTGTCAATTCTTTTGTCGAATTATTTTTATATATTATTAGTTTATTATAGTTATTTAGTATTAGTTTATTATATATATTATAATAAATAATAGTCATTTAGCTAACATATGCAATAAACTATCGCACTCACGGTCAGCCAAGGGCTGGAGGTGTCCATGGGTGGAAGATCGCTTATCCTAGATGAGCTTCCTACTCAATTACCAGCATTTTCATTAAAAAATATAATTGTCTGAATGAACAGAATATTCCCTGTTCGTAATTGATTTCCATACAAACGCTGAGGTCTTTGTCCTAATACAGTCATTGGCATACTGCATAAAAACATTTGAATGTAGCTTTACATCGCATTGTAAGGCTGTGCCTGTTATCAGCGTCACTTAGCATATCGCCACTTTTTGTGGCCCCGGCGGCCGTGTGCACGCGCCCTAAAAAGCCGACCACACACGCAACGACTAACACATGAGACGTGATTAATTTGAAATGGATTTGTAATGGAATACCACTTTGCTTTTTACTTATACGGACTTGAAATATCAGATAATCTAATCATAGTATTAGAATTAAATTTGTAGGAATAACATTTATTATAATATTTGAAAGTTATTCAGTATTATACGTTTAACATCATTTTTTTTATTGAAACAAAGTAGAAAGCTCACCTAGAATAAGTGGTCCTCCATGCAAACATGCCCACCTTCTGCTAGTCGCGGGTTCGTTGCCAGCCTTTAGGTCAGGAGAGCTTTTTTATAATATATAATTAAAAAAACATATAATTAAATGTATCCCGTCTCATACGAACTTAGCTTATAATTAATGTCAATTTTTCTAAACTACTAAAAAAATCCCAAACGTGGTAGAATTTTATTTAAATTAATTATATTTAGTTAGAATTAACTACAAATAATCTTTTTATAAAATATTATATATATATATATATTGTTTAATAATAAAATAATAGTTATAAAATCCCATAGATCTGTCTGTTCTTCTAATATTTGGCAGTATCTGAAGATAAACAAATATATTACTAAGTGATCATATGTTTCAAAATTAATTGAGATATTTATGACATTGATAATTTAAACTATATAGTTTTATTATAAGACCTAAAAGACATCGTAGTGGCTGGAATACCACACCGCTTACCGGTTCCGACTTACGTGATGCTTTTTTAGTGTGTTTTGGCCAAACACAATATCATTATAAGTTGTAACATTTAATAATATATGTATTATCCGTTTAATAGTCGAGATTAGATAAGTAAAAAAAAAAAAATATTCTATAGCGGACAACAGAGCAGATGGGTCTGCTTTATGGTAAGAAAAATGCGCCGCCCTTAAACAGAGGCGACTTTTTATTAAAAAATATCTATAATATTTTGATGCGATTGTCTGTCGTGCTGTGTGTGGATGGCTGAAATGTAACTTCGTGACTCAACCGCCTACCGAGGAATGTAGTTAACATTTTGGTATTCTTGCAAAGTATTGTAATTTATATCAAGTGTATGTTTATATTCCGGGAAAATGATTCATTTGTTCAATACCGTGTAGCACGGTAGGTTTATTAAAACATTCTTACATAATATAAAAATAAGTACAGTTTCTCATTTGGAAATGTTACGTTAATATATATTTTTTATATTTATTATAACTTGATGTGTTTTGTTATTATTGGCGGAAAATTACTAGCCTCAATAAAATAGAAAAGGTTATAAAATTGTCGTGAATATCAACACTTGGTGCTCTTGCAAATGAATGTTAAAGCAATTAAAAGAAATTAGGTTAATATGTGTGGGTTTTGGATAAGCCAAGTTAGAGATCCGTATTTATAATTATAAATTATTAAGATTATATATTATTAAGAGTTCAAAAGAACACATTGAAAACTTTTAGTGTAGTTTTAATAGTCTTTATTTTAAATCATAACATTAATCATAAAATTATTTAATGGCAAATATTATTGCCAAAGATATGTTAAACCTTTACTTTTTACTACTTTTACTACTAGTTTTTTACTTTTACTTTTTGAATTAAAAAAAGATTTTATATAAAAATAGCAATAATTAACATGACATATCTCTAAGGACATTCAAAATGTATTATTTTTACATGTATTTGTGTTTTCCACTCACAAATTGATACTTTTCTTATTTATTTCACAATATTTTAACCAAACATGGACACGGCGTGATTCGCTTAGCCAATGTGATCTTATAAAAGAATATAAGAAGCAAATTTATAGATAAGTAATTAAAAAGATACGTACGTAAAATATGTACGATAGATAAAGATTCGAATCCCAGTGAATTAAATTATAGGGAACAAATTGTTACTTATTAATAACAACTGGTTACTTATAGTAGATGTTTTACGGAACCAATTACATTGAACAAAACTCGCTCATACCCGAATAATATTTTCTTTCCGTGCCAGTTGTTTTCACTATATCTGATGGCATTAATCACAATTTCCACCCCCAATTAAAAACGCTACAGTCGACAGTAAGAAAACCCTTTATTTCCCATTTATTACGGACTGCATTTAGCTTTGTTCCTTCGTGTTTGTCGAGCTTTTTATGAGCACTGCAGTTTTAACGATAGCTTCATTTTCAACTTTGTCTACTATAGAAGCCTTTTAGTTTGTTTTGCGACGGGAAGTTATAGGTAAACAAGGTTTCGTATAACGTCAGTGGGCTTCTAATTTGGAAGGGGTTTAATTTAGAACAATTACAATATTTAAATATAATGAATTATTAATATATATAATGAATTAATTTTAATCCTGAACTTTTCAAAAGCGTCAGTTTTATTTTCATTTACAGATCACATCTATGGTAAGAGATGACAGTGTAAAACAGTACAAAATTTACACAACAATACTGTATCACGCTGGTATTTTGTGAGACCATGGTGTCACATTAGACGAGCTGGTCCAATAAGTGCATCAGCCTATGTTTAAATACTTAAGATTACGTGAAGCTAAAAAAAGAATTAGATGAATTAAAACCGTTTTTCCAAAGGATTTATATGTTTAAAAATAATGAATTATGTATCAACTACAAATTGTCTTAATTAAATTCAATTTTATATATACTTATTTAAAATTCTAGATAATTATTTAATTTGAAGTAAGTTTTTGTTTTGTTTCGTGAAAGCACGTTAGTGAGTTGTTTATTTTAATTAAATTAATATATTTTTGATGAATTTCGAGAGCCTGGTAGATAAGTCTTATTAGCCTATCACGAAGCGAGGGTTCAATCCTTGGCAATAAAACCAAAGCAAAGATTGTGGCGCAGTTGTTCTCGGGTGGCGGCCGCTATACAATAAAAAATAATTTTGTATCAGTATAATACCTTTAAACAATTATATTATATTAAATATATTCTCCATTTACTTAACTTCTCCATTTACTAAATTTACTTAACTAACTGTATAAAATTGTCAGTGTTTGGCCCAGTCATTATCAATCTATCAAAGACCTTACAAATTAAATTATAAACCATATTCAGACCCGGATCAAATGCATGATCAACAGAGTCTTACGAAATCGCTGGTTCATTTCTTAATATAAATAGTTAAGTTTATAACTTTCATCGCTTTCTCCTCGATGTTTGTCGTTCCACAACTGAGCGATTTTTAAGGCATTTTGTGCCGCGCACCACCTCTCTGTGGAATCGGCTTCCAGCGGGGCTATTTTCAAACCAATATAACTTCGGAAACTTCAAGAAAGAAGCATACACCTTCCTTAAAGGCCGAGAACGCACCCGTGGCTCTTCAAGGGCTGGGGGTGTCCATGGGCGGAGGACCGCTTGCCCTAGCTGAGCCTCCTGCCCTTTAACCACCAGTAGTGTAAATAAATAAATAAAGATGTTTGTTATTTACACAAGTAAAGTCTGACAATATTCAAATTCTTTTCTATTCGCATCGACTTTTCTCAATGCATTTGAACATTATTCACCGATATATTTCAAAATAACATTGCAAAATATTAGACGAGCGTTCCCAATGTTTTCGCGTGCAATTGTTTCACAAATATTGAAATTTGTTAGAGACAGGAAGTCGTGTACAATGATAGACGTCCGAAAAGATACACAGACTTAGAGAGAGTAAACAATTGCTTCGTTTATAAGGAAAACTTGTTTATTTTAAACCTACGAACAGTGAACAGTTGTATTTATTAAAATGGACATTTTTCTTTCATGTGTTTACTTCCTAGTAACAATAATATGAAATGATTATTTGACTTTGATATAGAAAAAAAATATACAAAAAAAACAGACAAAATTACTTTCAGGCCATTTTAACACAACGATATTTAAAGATTTTTATATAATATTTATAATAAGATGTAAATTGTCATATTTTACTTCTTGTCCTAATGGTCAATAGTGTTATATGTTGGATAAATAACAGAAAAACGCATACGGATCTTCGCGTTTTTCCGATTAATGATTATTTAATTTATTTAAAACATACAAATTTAATTTAAACAGAACAACAATAAAAATTTAAATCCTTCTCACGTTGGATTCATAGAATGTAAAATAGAAATTGCATGGTTTTTCGCTGAGTGAAGTCACATATTAAAATATACCGCTTAAGCCGCGACTTCAACCGCTTGTCCATGGGTGGTTATCTTACAGTGGACTGATTGCAGTGATCTTACACCATCATTCCACCATAGGTCGATCCTATCTGCGTTTTTATCCGTTGTATAATAAAAAAGGAAAACATTTTGCATCAGCAGTCAGCCCCGAGATTCACGGCCACTGTCCACAAATCACCTTAACACCTGGCCACGTTATCGCGTCAACATGAAAAATTACCAAATCGCTGCGTCAGCATTTCCGGCCGAACGCCAGGGCGTCTCATTCATTACTTTGTTGCCACTCTAAATTTGTCCTTTTTTATTACCGATTTGTGTGCCGCGTTTCCGTGTGAAATTTTAAAAAATATGATTGGATATTTTATGGGGCAATGTTTGCGCTTCTATTTATATTTTAAAAAACAAACTCTTTTATGGATACCTTCTGTTAATAAGTTCAAATATTATATTCAAGTTTGATTGTATAAAACAATACTGAGTATTAAATGATAAAACTATTTGAGTGTTATTTGCGTTGAAATAATAGGGCTTGATTTATAAATATTAAAAAAAAATATTTAAAAAAATGGATTATTCATAGAACCACGATTTTAAATTATTGTAATTTTATATACAATTATTATATAAATTTCGATATTTTTAAAAATTATTCTTCTGAGTTTAGAGTTTATAGAGCCACATCCAGTACTGGTGGCAGTAAAAACAGGGACTCATCATAGGAACATGATATAAAAATTATGTAAACATTTATTTGAATAAATAATATTTAAAATTTAAGCATTACTTATTTGTTACCATAGCATATTAATTTGTTTTCATGACTTTTATAGATAAAGGTAAGTTTTACTGAAATACATATTCTTTTGCTAATTGTACCATGTCAAGAGTGAATGAAAAATCCGTTGTCCAGCCAGACTATTGATTTTCCTATCTGTGTTAAGCCGCCTCACTCATAAAGCTGTTATGAGTTCATATTGAGTCTATAGCGTTGTGGCATCGCCACACTATTGCACGCTTCTGAACATTTACATTTAGCTGTATATTTCGTAACTGGCATTCATGAGACGCATCACGACGTGTACTAACAAATTGAAGAACTCTAACTATGTAAGGAAGTTGCAAAGTTATATAATCATACACATTAACCCGTAACAAATCTCTCATGTGACGAACTCCAGCCATTCCTCAGTGTCGGGGGGCAGATAAATATATTATGTGTCCCTAAAAGCGTAAGAAATCCGAAGATTTGTAAAGTTTTCCCCCTTTATGGCGGGAAAAGCTATGCCAATGTTTTCCAACTGAGCGATATGAAAAAGTTTATTAATTTCACGGCAATTCACCACGTAACATCATAGTGTAAGGGGTGATATTCCCATGTCGTTGGGAAAAATCAAATTCATTTGCAATGCTCATCAACGGAGCGTTTACCGTATCTTTGTTTATACGGCCGTCAAACTAAAGTTAGTATTTATAGTGTTATTAAACAGACATTCACGTTTTATTGTTATTTTGTATTAAAAGTTTTGATAAGCAGTAAATGTTTCAGTGTAGTTTTAGGAAATATCCTTTTATGTCTCCCTTTTATAGTTCTGACATTAACGCTTCTTTTACGGTTCAACCAACTTTCGAATTACATGCATGACTCTTGAATGACGATTGTTGCTTAGAAAGTAAACTTAGTTATTTCCATTTGACTGTTATAATTTCTAAAAAAATCAATATAAGCCGTTCGCGTTCACTAGACATTGTGTTTTCCAACGGTACCGGTCTAGTTATACCAGCATCCAATGGTTTCCTGCTACCCACACCAAGTTGTCCACCTGGCTTACTCATGCTGTTCATCAGTCCTATAAAGATATTTTATTTCCTTTTACCTAAGGGATAGTTATGCCGCAGCATATGCTGCCGTATCAATTAAGCCGTATCACCTGGAATGATTCAACAGGCTTACAGGATACCAGCATGAAACCGTGCCGCTTAAGCGGCGTAAAACCCCGGTAGAACAACCAAAGTACTAATTGTGACATGATTGTCAATGGGTGGTGGTCTGTTGTACATTAAAAAAAAACACATTCAGCAGAATTCATGAGTCTTCAACTAATATCAATTGTATATTTCAATATTCAAAATAATTTTTAATACATGTTAGTTAATATTATTAAAGTTTGGATTATAAAAATATTTGATCAACCTTTAAAAATTAATTAAATCGATTCTTATTTTTTGGGTTTGTTTCGGTACTATTTTGTCCATGAAACATAATTTGTCTATTTGGGTGGGTGAGATGGCAGTTCTCGCTGCGAGATGTTTTAAAATACTTGGTTATATATAGTAGTGTCAGCTACTTTTTAATACACTTACTTTTGACTCGTAAGAAAAATGGAAGGTCGGTTATATTTTATTTAAAAAATGTTTTTGTTTATAATATTATTCTGTCAGCTTTTTATATACCACTATAACTTTGCGATGGTAATGTTTCGCGAAGCTCCAAGACCTAGCTGTACACTTTTCGGGTAAACAAATAAATAGGCGCGCGTTCCATGAATATTATGTAGTGACTGAACTCATACAAAATTCAATGCCAATCTCCGGAATCCCAAAGGTAAAGCCTGAAATATGTCTACCCACCTTCTTATGACAGAGAACTCCAATCCCAAGGTGGCATTTGTCAGTTTTCGTAAACATTTTAAGGAAATTTTCCTCGCAAACGAGACATTTTTAGAGGCCGAATATTTATCCACTTGGTGGTGCGAACGACTTTTTGTCAATCAACGGATTTGTCTCTCTTTGATGACTCGGCTTTGATGACGACAACCAGACTGACTATGCTGCGAATTACGTACTTAAAATAATATAATTTTGAGAGGATGTTTGATGATTGACAGATAGATGTAAACCTTTATCTGGGGGAGAGCCATGCTGAAGCATATGCTGATTGGACCGGCTCCTCCGAAGTTATGCCACGGATGTACAGAAAACTCCATGTGAAACGGTTGTTACTGTGTTTCGCAGAGGGCGTGAGGATATCGAAGGCCCTTAAAAGTGCTGCTTAAAAAGCCGGCAACTTAAAGAATGCGTGGACTATGGAACGGTTGTCCATGGGCAGGGGTGTTCTCTTAACATATAGGAGAACCATCTGCTCCGTTGTCCGCTACACTATAAATAAAACTCTGGACCGGTTTTTATGTAGTTTTGGTTGCTTATTAGGTGGGTAAGAATCGGTTGACATATATTTTTCATGTTGCGCTATGTTAAAGGCAAATATTTATTATTATATAAAACATATATTATATTACCCAAATTCATTTTCTATTTTTACGGCAATACGGAATTTCAGACTCATGGAAACAAATCATATCAAATTTTTAGTTATCATAGGATTTTACATTTACTTGATAATTGTTGTGATTTAATTACAACACTTGTTGACGTCAAATTTTTAATTTATGACTAAGCTTACTCCGTTTCCGAAGCACTAGTACAGAAGAAACGGCATCGAACTGAACAGTGGCATTTTTGTTTAGTATTGAGTATTAACCAAACGTCATTAAAGTCAGCTAATGAGAAATATATTTCAAACGAATGTGTGCTTAACATTTCAAATGAAGCATTGCTTATCTTTATAATTGTGGAAGCCCAATCGATAGACGTTTTGTTGAGTTAATTATATAGGACTGTGGAATAATCCGAGAAGTCACGTGATCGGCACGTGTACGCTTCTAGGGTGAGGGGGCCAGAGGGCCACGGCTTGAGAGGAGGGAGGCTGCGATGCATTGCTTCGATTATATAAGTTGTATAATCTCAACTGAGATTGAGAGCTTGAAGGAATGCTGCGATTACATGTTAGATTTTTTTATACCAATACAGATATACTTTTATTTACCCTTCCTTATGCTTTTATTAAACTTAGAGAGCCTCCGAAGTGATACGGGCACACAGAATACTCAGCTTGAAACGATAATTGTATTGTGTATCGTGTATTATTTTTTCTATCCATTGATGTATTGTTTGGAATTTATTGGAAGAGGAACTGAGCAGGTTTTATTGGGATATTGCAGGGCTGTGCAAAGTCCGTAGAGAGGGAGAGGGCACCGTAACCCTGCAGTCTTATTACTTGCTCTACTACCGGGAGGGCGACCAAAAGTCCCAAGGTGGTGTCCGGATTTATCGTTCTCAAGTCCCTCATAATCACGTCCACCCACAAGCTGGACAGACGACCTTATAAAGGTCGCCGGAAGACGCTGAATGCAAGTCGCCTCCGACGAATATTCATGGAGGTCCATAGGGGAGGCCAATGTCCAGTATTGGACGTCTTACGGCTGAAAAGATGGTGATGATGTATTGTATCGTTATATTATATGTCATTGTATTGTCATATGATGTATATAATCACCAGTTCCTATTGATATCTCTTAATTATCTTGTATATCTACTTCTGTAAACTTTTATTTGGCCTTCTCTTTTAGCTTCTTTATGAAGTTTTTATACTGTTAATCTATGGTAGCTGTAATTATAAATGTATTCACTATACTTATTATACTAATTGTAAATTTGAAAATGAAAATAAAATAAATAATAGTCCCGGCTCGTACCGACATGACCACGGGTTCACAAAATATCATCGTCATGTGTCTTCACTTTTCACTCATTTATACATTCAGTGGCGTAAAAACCAGCAACACAATCAATGAGCAGATTGTGGTGCGGTGGTGGTGATCTCTTACCATACCGTTAGCTCTGTGGCCGGCTATATTATAAAAAAATGCTAAAATCAAATATTTTCTTAGTGTTTTGTCTCATTCTTGCAACATGAGATACACGTAAGTGAGAGAGTGGCAGAATGTTTAAGATGCAATTTTTTTAAATAAGGAGGGTATTTATATATTGTTCTTAACTGGTCTTTATGTTTTCTTTTCTTCTACAAATCTATTCAAAATGTCATTTTCAGGACGGATTTCGTTTATATTTTGTTAAAACTATTAATATAAAATATATCCTTTCAAAACCAAATATGCTTAAAATTACATACATTTTGAAAATTGTTGCAACAATTTGCACTCTTTGTATCCGTATTCATACGCGAGATGTTTTGTAAAAGGATAATGTTGAATATACAAAAGACGAATGCCCTTTCATGCAAATATGAAAAGTAACTTTTGAGAGCATTGCGTAGTAATTTTTATAATAAATTGGCTTGCCGAACAAAGATTTGTATGCAGCGAAGTGGCTGAGTCAAATTGGTTAGGCCCTTGGGCACATCTTTCATAGACTAATTAAACAATGCCTAAGGGTGCCTGAGGCAATGTCTGGCTAAGCCACATTTTTCTGATCAAACCTAAGAAACAATTTCTTCTCAAGAAGACCTAATATGTATGTTCCTTCTACCTTTTCTATTTAAAGACTTGTTTAATTGTATTAGGTTAGGTTACATTTTATAAATTTGGGAAGAATCAGAGACAGTAATTTAAATAACAAATTTAAAAATCATATTAAATACATTACAACAAGTTGAATGAGTATTATATAACAATCATCGTAAAGTTTCACCAATTAATCAATTGCAAATTTCGAAAACAGTAGAAGCACCGCTTCAAGTACAATTGCCGTTTACCTTGAGTATTCTGTGAGCCCGTGGTATCACTACGGACGAGCTGGCCCAATTAGTACGTCTGCCATTACTTCATCATGGCTCTCTCAAGGGTGTGACGAAATTAAGACACTCGCCCGCGTACTGTCAATCCCTTTCAGAGACCGAATAAATATTAAATTAAAATAAAATTATTTAAATTAATTTAAAAAACATCGAACACAAAAAGTTTGCGGAACACTGATCTAATCAATACAAGCTAATATTGCATCTTATAAATATTATATTATCACCAAATGCAGTAGTAAGAACTGTTATAAGGAATTAAGTAGAAATGGAATTGTCAGTAGAAGAATAAAACAGACCGCCGCAGCAGAACTTCGCCACTTAAGTTCAGAGCACCTTAGGAAATAGAAGGAAAAACAAAGTTATTTTAATAGTTGAAAGTTTGATGCTTCACTCGGTGGCCAATTCTCATCAACGTTAGATATTATTTTAATACCTCAGCGTGGCTTCCTAGTACTGCAGTTGCCGCAATAGTTGAAGTTGCTAACAGTTACTTACGCTTGCAACTGTTCCGATGTGTTTTCTTCGCAAACAAAAGCCTTTAATAGATGAATATAAGTTTAAGTACGTATTATCTACTTACAAGTACTTTTGAGAGCCTCGTAGCTTAGAGGTTTAATAAGTATACCATGAACCTAGAAGTTCGAATCCCGGCCCGGACAATTATAATTTAATTTATAATTTATTCGAACTATGATAGGGCTTAATGGTGGTCGGGCGAGTGTCTTAATACTGTCGCACCCCTGGAAGAGCCATGCTGAGGTATATGTTGACGCACTAATTGGGCTGGCTCGTTCGAAGTGATACCACGGGCTCAGAGAATACTCAGCAAGAAATGGTAGTTGTACTTGAAACGGTAACTCTACTATGTTTCTTTGAGTGAGTGAGCATATCGTAGGCCCGTGAAACTATACCGCTTAAGTGGCATATAAATCCGGCATTGCAAGCATTGCACGGATTGAGACGCGGTTGTCGCCATGAGCGGCGGTAATCTCTTACCATATAGAATCGTCAGCTCCCTTGCTCGCTATATAGAAACTGTAAACGTATCTGGTATTTACTATTCTGTGAGCCGGTGCTGTGACTCCGGATGAGCCGTCCTAATTAATGCGTCACCATACACTATAGAACGATTATTCAACGGGTTAGACAGATTTAAGACATTTGCTAGCTTCGTAATATGTTTATAAAGTGCAAATTTATAATAAATAGTATATATATCTAAATATTATTATTATTTACTAAGAAATAATAAATATTAAGATACGATTAAGGAGGACGTGCAGTTTATTTGCTTTGGTCGCTTTAATCAACTTGTTTATTCCTATGGGAAAGTTGACAATAGTCACGGTGTGGTACCACTGAAGCATTTCCTAGATTTCGAAACAAGAAATCTTGGAAATGCTTCCACTAAGGAACTCGATAGAACACGTGTTAATGGCCCTTTGGTGCAGCCCACTTCTAATTGCAAAACAGAAGGTTGGGAGAGCACAATAGTTTACTAAAAACGGTATTTTAATACCTGGGAGTTCACTATATATATGACGCTAGTTATCATTTTATTCTATTCTATATATATTTAGAAAATACATTATTTATTTATATATATTCTAAATTTATTCTCTAATTTCTATAATTTTTATTTATATATTTCTTTTAATACAAGGAAAGCTGCGGGTCATTCCCAACGTAAGTATATAACGATTACTTACTGGGAAGACATTGCCACGAACATTTTGTAAATACTTTTGAAATAAACAACTTTTTATTTTTATCTTTTATATCAAAATCTGTTGGTTATTCGGTTGTAATTAATGTTTAAAACATTTAAGCCTCTTGGCCGAGTGATAGTTTAGCATGCGTGCACAGGTTCGATCCCTGGTCTAAATAAGATTTAATCTGTCAGTTTAAGTGTTTCTAAAGGTCGTGCGAATATATTAACACTGTCTTAGACATTGGAGAGCTACGCTGTAGCAAATGATGTACGAATTGGGTCAAGATCAATACTACTTGTACTGTGTTTTGAGGAGTGATAAAGATACCGAAGGCGCATAATGTACATAAGAAGTGCAAAAAAACCGACAGTACGACTTGGTCACCTTTACAACAGAGTGCGCCTATCCCTAACAGACTGACAACTCACCCTCGATTGTCGTCCCGGTGAACCTTCCCGGTGGTGGTCTTATTACCATTATCCCTGATGGTAACAGATTGGAGATGTTAAACTTCTTCACCGGGTGCCTACTAAGTTACACCGCTTAAGCATTGTAAAAATCCGGAAACACAAACAATTCGCGATTTGCAGCGCGGTTCTGTTGCCTGAACTTTTGTTCACTATATAAAAGATATGGTTAAAATTTAATAAAAATTTATTATAAGCTGAATAATATGTGACATATCAATAACTGCAAAGTAGTTCACAGTTTGCGTTAAATACTTCGCTTTCCGCACCGATTTGCAATTCGATACCCACTAAGCTGATCCCGCCTCAACCCCGGATTGGGTCTGTATCCGTAATATTACCCTTTTAAATATAAAGTGGATTACTTTATGGTAAATTTTATTTGTGGCATACTACTGTACAAATAATTTTAACGCTTTGGGATATTGACAATTCTTTCTCGTTTTTACATGAAAATGCTGTTTTCTTTAAGATATTACTTACCGTCTATTAATTATTATATTAAAATATCTGCAATAAAAAATATCTGAAATATCTGCGCTACACACAATTAAATTATTTCTTCTTCTTATTTTGTGGCCTCTGTTACTAATGCTCTCAATTTTGTCAGTGGCAATTTATTGATATTTACTTAAATAACGACAGATAATCGAATTAGAATATAAAACAAAGTTTTAAGAGACATACAACTTTTAATCAATTTTTAAACCAAAGACGTTAAATTAATTCAAACCTAGAAACAAAGAAACGATATTATTATACAAATTCTATTGTCATATTGCATACAGTTATTTCACTCTATCTCCATTACGTTCTAGATCACTCAGAATTCAAATAATATGACATTTTTTCATAGACAGTGGCAGCATAAAACACTGATAAATTCAAATTAATAAATATTCATTTCTTTACGGTATAGCGGACAACATAGCAAGTAAGTATCTTATATGGTAAAAGAACACCGCCTCCGTGGACAAGCACGCCATAGTCCACGCATTGGTTGTATTGGTTTCACTCTCAATAGTCTGTGATTATTCATTATACTGTGCCATCGCTCGACAAACTGACAGCCGATGGGGAAGAAATGTTCTCGAGTGGCGACCGCGTACCGGAAAACGCAGAGTGGGACGTCCCGCCACACGATGGAAAGACGAT
>DWCF01003854.1:0-18324 GCA_018230265.1 Delias oraia
TGGAGGTCCCTTTCGGCGGGCTCGAAAATGCCGAGACCCGACCTCTTGAACAGCTGCAACCATCCTCCTGTTGATCTTATCAACTGAGACTATGCCGTCCAGGCATGCAAAGCTAAATAATATCGTCTATTAACTATTCGAACCAAGACGAGATATCGACTGGTAAACGTTGGAATTTGATTTTATATTTACTTGGACACCTACAGATAAACCCACGTTGTCTGCTGATAAAATGTTTACTTTTTCCTTATAAGGCATACAATTTCTAAGCGATAATAGGCCTTTTGTTCAGACTTAAATATTCATTTAAAAAATATATTCAGAAAATGTATTTGACAGTGGGCAAAAGTCCAGCGTAAAATCTGATAATCCAGCTTATTGAGATTCTGTAAACTTGTTTGTTAATGTTTAGTTAAATATTTTGATTTAAATAAACGAATTTGCATATTTTTCAATACAATTAATTTCACCTTGACTAGAATTTACAATCCCATCATATATCTCAATGACTTGACGTTTTTCCTATTAATAACTACCCATTACTTTATCCTTGGCGTGAGCGGCCGAGGCATTACGGTAGGTCGTCACGTTTGCACTATTTTCCTCTATTTTATTATGATTGTTGTATTTTATAGCAACGATATAATCACGATCCTTATTTTTTGTCCTTTTCAAAAGATGTAACAAGAATTCGGATATCACCATTGCTTTTATAAAGTATCAACTTTGATAGGTAAACCAATTTCCAATATTTTTTTATTTCTATAGCGGACAACGGAGCAGGTGGGTCTCCTATATGGCAAGAGAACACCGCCCATGTACCAACCGCGCCACAGTTTGCGCATTGGTTGTGTTGTCCGCGTTCTACGCCGCTTAAGTGGCACTTTTAAGGGCCTCCGATATCCTCATTCACTCTACCCAACACAGTACAAATACAGTTTCACGCTAATTATTGTATGAGCCCATGGTATCACTTAGAACGAGCCGGCCAAATTAATGCATCAGCATGGCCCTCCCACGGGTGATATACCTAAAATCTACATAATAAAAATATTACAAACGCTCAATAAAATTTTCGAAATTATTTATAATATAGTTCAAGCGACTTACATACAGTTACAAGTCCTTGAGAATGTTACAATTAATGAAACGTTATTGATTAGATAAATCCTATTTATATAATAAATAAATATTTTTAACAACGCTGTAATAAGATAAGTGATTATATCAGATTAAAAATTTGTGCCTTCATTTAAATCGTACATCCAAGATGTTATGTTGTTTCTTTTAAGTAAACGATGTGTAACAGTGATCAACATAGTATGTATCATTAAATAAGTCGTCAGTGTAGTTAATACAAAAAAGTCTAATTTATTTGAAAATCAATTTTATGGACTTCTTAATATAAACTTTGTAGCGAATTTCACGCAAATCTGTTCACAAAAAAATCCAAAACTGTGTACAAAGGTCAATACAGCCTTCGCTTCACCGTATAATTGTTTTATGGATGGATAAACGGTATCTGGTATGCTTTTCTTATTTCAGCAAACATTTCTTTAATAGATATCGGGCTATGGGACAGGCGAGTGTGTTTGATGGAAACCGCTTTGGACCGCCGCTTGAGCAATATAACTTGGTGGTCCTCTAGTAACACTCACTCAGTGAAACATGGTACAAGAATATCATGCTGATATTCTATGAGGCCATGGTATCGTAATCTGTGAGGCCGTGGTAGCACTACGGTGGAATCGGCTCAACTAGTGCATCAGTATATATTTAAATGAAATTAAGTAGTAGCTTTATTTTTCATAGACGCGATTAATATAAATATAGCAATATTTAGCAACAATTTTTTGTTCTATTTCTTTATATAACTGGCTTCCCATACGTAGTTATGATTATGATTGCCAATAAAAACGGAATTTGCGAGTGCGAAGAAGAATTTTTTTCTTTTTTTATAGTAAAGCGGAAAACAGAGGAGCCGCCCATGAACAATCGCGCCACAGTACGCGCATTGGTTGTGTTGCTGACATTTTACGCCACATAAGTATCATTTTTAAGGGCCTCCGATATTCTCACTCACTCTACGAAACGCAGTACAAGTACTGTTTCTCGTTGAGCATTCTGTGACACTGCGGACTAGCCGTCCCATTTAGTGCGTCCGCATATGCTTCAGCATGGCTCTCCCACGGGTGGAAAGTTTTTTGTTCGAATTAAAGTCAAGGCATATTCAATATTGTTTATCGCTATAATCTATGATTTGTGAGATTTCTTCAATAATTTAATAATTGAACGATAAGAGTTACCTATAAAAAAGTTACAGGAAACTTAATGCTCTGTATCTATCACAATACACCGTGCGAGACAACTTAATGTAAACAAAGCAGACATAAAAACAAAGCCAAGAATTTTATACATAGTGTTACCATACACATTACCACATAATGTATTTTTTACAAAACCGTATGGGAGTGGGAATCTTTACAATTACCTTAATTAAAATCGACTTAATGGAATATTCCTGTATCCGAAGAAAAGAAAATTCAAGTATTATTGCTTTGAACTAGTCTTTGACATCGTCGGTTACGCTATACATTACAATAATATTCTGATTTTAAAGATTTTTTAAACCTCTCTCGATATTTTATAAATTATTTTAAATAACCTCTTATAATAGCCGTGCCTCACACTAGACTCTTCATACACTGAATAAAATGTAATAAAATTTACAATAAACTTATTTAGTGACGCTATACGCAATAAATAATTATTATGAGACTCTATCTCTACGTTTTCATGCCTTAGTAAAAGCTTATATAGTCGCGCCTGTCCCTACTCTCTTGTTTCAGTAAAATGTAAATAAATTAATTTAAAATAAAATCATACTAAGAAAATTACTGAGTCTAGAGTATTAAATAGCTAATTTATTTGTTGCAATAAAAATTTCTTTCCAATACAAGTGCATATCTCAAATCATAGAACAGAAAACGCATAGCATTGATGAACAATCTTGAGATATGTTTTAATCGTTCCAACCACTAAATTGAGAAGCGATCCATCAGTGTGCAGCGAGTAACGACCGCCAGTAGCAAACTTCGCGACCTGGATTCGGTCGGGGTGAACGACCGCCGAGCCGACCTCTCCTAGAGGCTAGAGCCTAGTGCATCGCGCCAGCTACGACGCACGCTTAATTTGATATTACAAATCAACCGTTGCTGAAATATTTTTTTACTTCTATTTACACGTTTAGGAATTAATTCTTGCAAAGTCATCTAGTATCGAAATGCTATATAGGTTAGTTACTTTGTAATACACAAATAAAAAAAGTAAATATAAGATTCATAATCCAAAAAATAACAAATGAAACTAAACAAAACATGAATATTATAAACAAAAAGATTAATTTTAATATACATACAAGAGTAGCTTCTCGTCGAGAGTGCTCTTGGTAAAAATTTATACCGCTCAAGCGGTGTAAAAATCCTACGACACAACAAAAGCGCATTGCTGCACGGTTGTCCTTGGCCGGCACTGATCAACTTGAGATTACCATAGAAGAGACCCGCCTCTGTTATCCGTTATAGAATATAAAGACATATATGACAATTATAATTCTGTTTAAGGAATTGAGTAGAGCCTGATCTGTATAACCGAGATTCTTGCAATTTCAACGTTGCATTATATGTAATATCAAAGTAATCTTGTACCAATTTTAAAACAGAGGTTAGTTGAACACCAATCTGCGAGATATGAACCATTATGTTGAAATAAATAATAACAGCTATCAGACAATTACCATTATTGCTATTTCTATTTCTGATAGCAGCAATTACGTTTTGAAACATAATAAGTATAGATATGGGTCTACTATTATAGCGAAATTTAAACGCAACATTACAGATATTTTTCTTCGACATTGAATTCTTCTTTAAATCCTACATAAATGTGAAAGTAGTCGCTTGCTCTTTGGAAGATTGTAAATGTAAGTTGGATGGTTTTTGTATACAGCGGGAAGCAGACGGGTCTCCTCTTTGGTGAGAGATGAACGCCAGCCACGAACAACCGGTCCATAATCCACGCTTTTATTAAACTTTCGGCTTTTTGCGCCGCTTGAGCGGTATAATTTCACGACCCTCCGATATCCACTCACTCAGCGAAACACTTTACAAGTACTGTTATACGCTAGTATTCTGCGAGCTATCACTTCGGACTAGACGTCCCAATTAGTGCGTCAGGATGTTTCAGGGAAAAACTTTATCGTAGTTGAATTAGGCAATTGTCTGATAACAGATAATTGAGTTTGAATAAAAAATACGGCTGGTATGAGGTAAAAAAGGCTGGCCGATAACATTGAATGTAGGTGAGTGACCTCGCAGCGTGCAGCGATAAACAGCTGATCCACATATCGGGAATACACTGCACATACAACATTTAATACCTGTCCTATTTCGGATAAACTCTTTAAACTCAAGTGTATAAAAACAAGTCATAAAGACTGATAAGCGTAAGTTATCACTTACAAACTAATTTAAAACGCTTTTACTATACAATAAACAGACGTTACAGAAGAGTTTACACAGTACTTGATTACTTTGATTAGATTAGAGAGGCCATATCTGAAATATCTGTCACGTTCTTGAAATCACACCACTAACAGAGAGTAACGCAAAAATATGTTTTTGATTAGTATTAATCTTAAAGGTGTTTATTATAGTAGTATAAGAGCATATCTGAAATACTAAATCTTATCTGAATCCCTGTCTAAAGAGTAATTTAAGCCGTGAAACTTTTTTATTTATTGCTATCCTACAGACATTATAAAACCTGGTAAACAAATAAATCATTAATATTATGTTATGTAAATAATCCGACAAAGTACATATAAAAACCTATCAAATTTAACTCAAAAATCTAAATAAAATTAAATTACTACTAAACAAATACTTTTGGTGAGTTACCATTCGGCCCCACCCATGCGACTACATTCCCCATGATGACCAAGCCGAGGTTTGAGTAGGAGACACCCTTGCGTTAGTCGTATTAAAACCCACTCTCGGCGAGTATAGATTGCCTTCTACAAATAATTTCTATAATTACTGATTCCAATACAATAAAGAATCTATTCTTGGGTTATCAAATTTTTCACAATTTATACTCACGACTGACTTTGTCACCGTAAACATATTATCTGTTGTCGCTTGGATAACCTATTTTGATATTATATAAAGTATTTGGAGCCTTATGAGTTTTTCAGAAAATAGGGTTTAAAATAGTTATTATATAATATAAGTTTACTTAATTTCGTTGCAAGTGTCGCAATCGTTCATTAAGTCCCGAAGATAAACGTTTGTAAATGATATTTGAACAACAACCAGTCGGACCGGTCCCGGTTCACGTCGCTCAGCGTGACATAAGTTACATGCACAGAACCGCTCACGGAGATCACGTAGTCATTGTTAGCTGGCTTTTTACGGCACATATTATACAACCTGGTTGAGCACACGGGTTCTGTTCTCGAAAAAACAGTGGTTATATCGGTAATGTGTGTGATTGGCACATTTTCCTTCCCCAGCATTAAACCTTACCAGAAATAAAACATGGAAAGTATTTACTTATTTTCATATATTATTTTACCAATGTAAGCAGTTTTTTTAATTCTATAGCGGACAACGGAGCAGGTGGGTGTCCTATATGGTAAGAGAACACCACCGCACATGAAAAATTGCGCCACAGTCCGCCCATTGGTTGTGTTGCCGACTTTTCACACCCATTAAGCCCTTTTTAAAGGCCTCCGATGTCCTAGTACCGTTTAACGCTGAGTATTCTGTGAGCCCATGGTATCACTTCTGACGAGCCGGCCAAATCAGTGCATCAGCATATGCTTCAGCATGACGCTCTCACGGTTTAAAGGCTGTTGTATAGTAACATTTAATAAAAATGCTACAAAAATGAAGAAATATCTGTGAAATTATGTAATATTTATCCCATAATTTAAATCGCTTAAGCAAGATTTCGGTAACCAGTATGAGATAAGATCATGCACGAATAAGTTTCAAGTAATGCTAATGAGGTAATGTGGAAGTGCTTATTTACTTAAGTAAATATCATGGATGTGTAAACACAGTGTTGAGTTGGAGATACACGTAATTATCGTAAAGTAGTCGTGCGAATAGCAAGAGCCAGCTGGATGTAATTGCAGAAAATAGTTCTTAATCCGAATATAGTACTTAATTGCCTCAAGAGCATGCTGACGCTTGCCCATGGGGGCAACATAAGTGATTTCATTGGATGTACTATGTTATATGACGATCAGTAGATAGTTTTTTTATAATTTTGAGTTACAATTAAATATAAATAATTTTCATCCGTAGAAGAGCCATGCTGAAGCATATGCGGACGCATTAATTGGGCCGGCTCGACCGAAGTGATACCACGGGCTCACACAATACTCAGCGTGAAATAGTAGTTGTACTTGAAACGGTGCCTCTACTGTGTTTTGCTGAGTGAGGATATCGGAGGTCCTTAAAAAAATCCGGCAGCGCAACCAATGCGCAGACTGTGGCGCGGTGGTCCATGGGCGGCGGTGTTCTCTTACCATATAGGAGACTCACCACTCACTAAAAACAAATATGAAAAAAGATTATATGTTACATTGTTCAACATATTTTGTTGTTTCAATAGTAGATATAATAGCATCCAATATCAAAACGATTCGAATAGGTCAATCTTGTTATGTTTCGCTATCAATCGACTTGTTGAACCAAAATAATAACACAAAATTGATCTGTGTATATCTACAAGATTAAAGTGTTGCGAAACCTGATCGTAAAACTGGTAATATGGCGGAATGCGTAACAAATTTTAAACTAAACACCACGTTTCGAGTTAGCACTAACACTAAATTGAATTCAGTACGTTGAAAGGTATAATTTAACCAGTTTTTCGATCGGTAGTAATTTCAAAAGTTTAATGTCTCGAGATGCGGGAATGTGGCATGGAAAAAATTGTGTTCCTGGAACTTCTGATACTACAGAATGGTTGTGTTTTTGTGGTGAGAGACGCCATGCATGAGTCCGAGCGGGCATAGTACATCGGTTGTGGCGGCGAGTGTTTTTTGTGGCCGTCGCGTCGCCATATTGGGATGTGGCTGGAGGCCCATTCACCGCGCAATTGCCAATTGATGGGAGGACGCGATTCACTTGTTAGGGCTTTCAAAACTGAACACATTTCAACAGAGATCTTCTAATATTTATAAAAAAAAGTTACAGATACAAATATACTCACAATTTCAAAATATATTCTATGTTATAATATAATCTATATGAAATCAGTACACTTCTACGTGAAAGAGTTTTAATTAGACTACGAAATTAGGTTTTCTCAATATCATGAGTTTAAAATGAGTGTTAAGAATGGAGAAGTCGTGTGCCCACTGAGGATAAAATAAAAAAGTGTGATTAGACAAAAGAAAACCCAAGGTAGAAGCCCTAGTGTGTATCCGTTGTCGGCAGCATTATATGTCAGCACACAGCTTCGAGGAAGGGGACACCAATTAATTTATCCACATTTGGACGCATGTTTAATTCATTTTATCTAGATCTGTAATCTATATTGCATTTTTGTCTCTTAATTGAACTATGATGCCAACAGAAAATTAATAATTTTCCTAATTTTAATACGTATTGTTAATATTATTTTAAGTCAATCAATATCACGTCAATTTCAAGAAAATACAGTTAACATTGGAACAAAAATAGAAAGTAGAACTTCAAACTCTACTGACAAATCACACGGATGTGCTAAACTCTACAAAAAGTTATACGACGTAGTTTTATTAAATTCGTTTAAGACTGGCCACCTATGTAAGCTTAATTTGTTATAATAATTGACTATTATACCTAATAATAGGCATTTGTTTCAAACGTTTAGATGCCAATTTATCCTAGAAATGCCAGCGTATACAGAGCGTTAAATAATTGACATGGTAATGCAAAATTGCTTTAACAAAATATTAAGTAATATCTACAAAACAGTATAATAAACTTGAACTAGATAAAACTGCTACAGTGTTGCAATGGAAGATAATATATTATGATTGGGGCGGTGGATCTGGTCATTGTTTGGGTTGTATTCGGTATTAAATACACTGGAAGCCTTTTAAACAGGTATTGGTGTCCGATAATGATCCACAATATTGTTCTGTTGCACTAAGTACATAATTATATGATATTCGTTCTTACGAGTGAAGTTTTTATTGAAATAAAGAATATTTAGCGACGCGTGTATTTCAACTATTATTATGTAATCAAAGCTAGTTCCAATAGGCAAGAGATTATGGAATTTCTGGAGTAGAACGCATATACGTTATAAAAAATAATATCATTCCCATGGTAACATTAATCATACTGATAAACGAACATGTTTGATATATTTTTTGCAATGTCACATCGATATCGTTGGGCGTGATCGAATTGACAGCTGTGGTGGCCACGCCAGAAATCCATTGCGGAGGGACACCTGAGCAAACACAACGACCAAGGCCACAATGATTACGCTATTTATAGACATGACACGACTAATTGTTTATGTAGGATAGTTTATCTTAACAATTATATGCAGAAAAGTCCTTGGGGCTAGTGATGCCCTGTATTGTTCGATAGATAACTTATCCCAGCAATCGATATAAATGGAATAATCAAATAAACCTATGTCACAACCATTTCAGTCGTAATTGCGTGCAGAACTTAGGTACCTTAAATCATTCAATAAATCATAGATACAATTACCATTGACATTTTCAGACTACTCTGAAAGAGTGAAACATTAGAATTTAGAAAACATCAAAAGCAAACAAAACTTATATTGCGGCACCAAAACCATTTTCTAAGGAATTTCTTAATTGTTTAAACTATATACTATTGTTAAATTATGCGAATCACTTAAGACAAGTTGAACTATAAACATAAATAAAATAAAGCCGAAATCGACAAGCTCAAATGAAAAAGATAAAATACAGATAAAATATAGCTCTTCAGCATTGGTTACGCTTACACCACAGCCATATATCATGCATAGCATGGCTTTGGCTGTATTGAATATACAATTTGTTCTGTAAAATCGTCAGCACAAGAGCATTCGATTGTATTGAACGTTGCGGGCGGCGACAGGACAATACATTATGACTACTATTGATGGCGGTGAATATTTGGGCATCGGCTTTGTTTGTTCTCGTACTATGAACATCGTGGTACTAGTACCTTTACCCCTATCTAGATAAAGCTTAGGATATAACAGCTCGTGTAATATTCACCTCGATGTTTGTCGTTCCACAACTGAGTGTTTTAAAAGGCATTTTGTGCCGCGCACCACTTCTCTGTGGAATCAGATGCTAGCAGGGGTATTTCCAAATTAAAACGACTTGGGAACCTAAGGGTGTGGGGTGTTCATGGGCGGAGGTCCGATTGCCCTATGTGAGCCTCCTGCTCGTTTGCCATCGTGATTATAAAAAAAGCGTCTAAACCCGTAACTAGTAATTAACATAGACCTACGCTGTCACACATCAAACTGGATATTAAGTACTACTTTTATAACTCATACGCATTAACGAAGACCATAGATAAAACCATAGGAAAGAAATAATTTATGTTATTAATTCGCCATTTTTATGTTATTCATGCACATTTAAAATTAGTCATATTATGTTTTTGTCAAATGATGCTTCAACGTTATGACGTTGAAGCATCATTTATGTCATTGTACAAATATTAAATGATTTATAATTACAAGTACTAGTATAATACTTAAAATTTAATTCAGTTTAAGTATGAAATCCGTAACTTTTACGTCGAATTGTTAACTATGTACTTTGCAGAAACTAGTATAATCAATTGATATTTTATAGAGTCCTAAGTAAGTTATAATATGAGTGTGAAATAAAATTATTATATTGTAATGCACCAGTAATACAAACGTAATAAAATTTGATAAATTTTTGAAGAACATAACACGATGGTGTAAAATAGCTACTAGGGTTTAAAATGAGGAGACCGCTATTCCATACTTTTCATACCCCTTAATGCACCCCTGCACTGACAAAGACAGTAGGACTCGTAAAAGCCTACCTTTTTTAAGCCCCCGCTAATTACAAGGCCCTAGGGTCGCAACTAATATGAAGGCACACACACCTACATCAAAATAATTTCCATTTCGTTCCTCTCAAAAAGGTAAAACTTGTCCTAGACTTAATACCCAAACAAATTTCTTAAACATGTCCAATGCTTTGAGAGAGCTGGAGTCTTTACTAGGCTCGAAACCTGTATGACAATATCCTCCCAACCGCAGATTTTGGGGTCAACAAAAAGTAAATTGTACAAAAGTGATTTAAAAGTGCTAGATAATGGAGAACTAGTAATTTTTTCCCGTGGAAGAACCATGCTGACGCACAAATTGGGACGGCTCGTCCGGAGTGATACCACGGGCTCACACAATACTCAGCGTGAAACAGTATTTGTTCTGTGTATCGCAGAGTGAGTGAGGATATCGCAGGCCCTTAAATGTGGCGCTTAAGCGGCGTAAAAATCCTACAACACAACCAATGCCCGGACTGTGGCGCGGTTGTTCATGGGCGGCTTTGTTCTCTTACCCAAATGTAGGAGACCCACCTGCTCAGTTGTACGCTATAGAATAAAAAATGCATTTTGAACAGTAATAAACGTAATCGCGGTGACCTTGAATGCTGCACTACCAATGGAAAATTTACAATCATAAAACTTATTATATATTACAAGCATAATGTTCGGACGTTCAGACAGCACGGCGGCAGATAACTGCATACCTGCTGTTTTATCAAATTTTTATAACCCAACGATTCTGCTTTGAACAGTAACAATATTAGTAATATCCAGATTGTTTAGCATTAAGCTGTGAAAACTACATTTGAAGGCAGATTTCTATAGCTGACAATGGAGCAGGTGGGTCTCCTATATGGAAAGAGAACACCGCAGCCCATGAACAACCGCTCTACACTCCGCGCATTGGTTGTGTAGCCGGCTTTTTACGCCGCTTAAGTGGCACTTTTAAGGGCCTCCGAAATCCTCACTTTGCGAAACACAGTACAATTACTGTTTCACGCTGAGTACTCTGTGAACCTGTAGTATCACTTCAGACGAGCCGGCCCAATTATAGCGTTAGCATATGCTTCAGCATGGCTCTCCCACAGGTGAAAAGTGGGTATTTTATCCCACCGGTGAGTATTTTTATAGTATAAAACTTTATTTGTATTATTATTTAGTGTAACATCGCTCAGCAGCAATCATGTGAATCATCAAGATAAATTTAAAATGGAAATTGGTAACATGCTAAATATTCTAACTAATCTTTTAGGTTGTGCTAAAAACAAAAAAAAAACAACTAATACACATCCTTGTGATAACTAATAAAATTTGACCTACAACTTGACTTTCTGCACTTTCGCGATAAAACGCGTAGTCGCAACAATTTGCTTGACGTCTCAAGATTTATTGCATATACAAAAAACTCCAAAAACCGGTAACCGCTAGATTTCTCGTTCTACTAGATTATAAATATATAAATCAAAATGTAGATGGTAATTTCGAATTACCGAAACATACTTAATTATGCCGTTAGGGTAGACTCTATACATAATAAATAAACCCTATACTATAGAGCAATTGAGTCTTGCAGAATTATGAAAAAGCTGTTCAAGGCATTTGTTGATTAATTTTATCAAGTAGGCTTTTAAGATAAAGCATCAATGATAACCAGCTTTGTTTACGAGTGTTATCAATCGTATTTTTACTTTTATACTACGATATGATCATATGTTTCTCGTACCAATTGATAAACGAATAAAAACATCAATAAGTATTGATAAAATATTTAAGCTGTGATATAAATTGTCACGCCACCTTTAGTGAGTAGAATCAATCAATGATAAGACAATGAATTTCTGTCGTGTTCTATTTGTGGCTGTTATGGAACAAGAGCCAATACCAAAAGCGGGCAGAACTTTAATTGGTATATTGGGCTTTTAATAAGCTCACGCAATTTATTACGAGAAGCGAAGCACAAGAACAAGCGAAGCGCCTGACAATTTTGTTTAGGGCAGTGTTAATTCAAAATTGACAGCTGATAAGATCATTTTACCCTTTGTAGATATCACTCGATCAAAGCACGGAGCATCCTGTTAGCTATAGAGGTTTAATTCAAGAACTTTTGTTACTTACATAAATGTTAAGCTCTTTTGTCGTTAATGAACACCTGAGCTGTTCAGAAAATAGACTTTTATTGTATAGATCGGTATTTTGTTCAATCAAGAGCCGAGCAATCAAGCTTACTTACTAATTTACGATCTATAGTGCATACGTGTTCAGATTGGAAGTTCAAGGACGCAACTCAAGGTCAATTCATAATAAGCAGGGGTCGGACCCCACTGGCCTAAACTTAGAGATTATTATTAATTTATAACCAATTATATATAAGCAATATCATCTAAAAATAGATACCATATTTGAAACAAATGTGCTTAAAATAAACAACAACTCGACTAGAAGTTTTCTACATAGTATTTATTATTTAATTCTATGTATATAAGCTAGAATATTTTGTATTTTTAATGCCGTTACATGTTTGAGCTCAGTTTTTATTTTTAGGTATATTAAAAGACCTTAGAAAGTGCTTTTAGAGGCAATATAAGATAAGAGTAGAACTGCTGGCTTGCCGATTGTAGCCACAGGTACAATGTAGAAGGATCTGGACTCACCGGAGTCGGCGCGTTCAGCCTCGTCGTCCGACTCGGTGCCGGAGTCTCGCTCCTCCACCTGAAAACAAAACATACACTTCAAATTGACAATCATTCCGCAACATACCGCTACCGTCACACCGCTTTTAGACTCGATTACAATGAACTTGGAGCAATAAATTTAAATGCAAGCTTGTGTCAGCTAGTTCAATGGTATATACGAATCAAAATAAAGTAGTATTTAAGGCAGAGAAATGTAAATCAAGCGGTGTAGTAGCCGGCGACCGTTCCGCTTCTTTGTTCTCACTAGCGGGCGGCCATTTTCTGGTGGCGGTGTGACCTTCACGGCGCAGAGCCGGCCGCGTCGACACCCACCTTCTCGGAAACGTTCTCCTCATTCAACGAATGCGTTCTTAGCTTGTGAGTCAAGAATTTGAGCATTATTGAGCCTCAGCTCCTCTGACCGTACGCGGCACTCACAACACTGCGCCCTCTCGCCTTTTGACGCGAATTGCGCTCGCCCGTCACGAAGCGTTACACAAACTATTACACGCAGATTCTATAAGCCGTTTCACGCCTATGGAAAACGTTCTAAAACCATTGTAATAAATGATATCCGCTTATCACTGCGTGAGCGAGCACCCGACCGCCTCCCTCGAACGCCGGCCTACTACTAGTTTGGATGGAGTAGCCTTGCGTACAACGCAGTCAGCTGAAGTGGGTACGGCTCATTAATACCGAAAGGGCCTAACGCCAAACACTTCTAGATTCCTTCCGCTGGGCCGCTCTGTGCTATCGATTTTCGGAAGGATAGGGCAAAAATTTTACTGAGCAACAAATGGATTTACAAATTGGCTCAAATATTGCGTAAAATGTAATCGAATAGCACTAGAAATGGACTCGCCCGGCGACCCATTGATGACAAAGAACCGGAACACGCAGAGATCGGACGCGATTGGACAAAACATTACAGAATAGGATCGAAATTTAATGCAATATGTTGCATCTTTGTCTAGCGGCGGAACGTGGCAGGGCGCGCGTCCACGTCTCGGTCGTCACGTTCGGCCGGCAGAGCGAGACAGCGCTATCGATATAACTTCGGTTATATAACATGCCGGCCGCTTGATAATAATATATTGCTGATAAAAACTTGCACACGCTGATGTTATAGATATATGCACTGTCACTGGAAAGTACTTGGATCATGATAAGTTTCAGATTCACTTCTTAGAATTTCAGCTCAACACTGTCGAAACAGGTATATTTGTCGTAGGATTTCAAGTCGCTTATTTGTTTCAGTAAATAACAAAAGTATAAATTATATTTCTAGCCTACCTTTAGTAATTGACAGTAACTAAATTTTATGTAAGATGGAAATTATTCATCTCTTAGGTAATATAACATGAAACTATATTTGTTGTATATGTAATTAAAAATACGTATACCGGTAAGGTTAAGGTTTGTTTTTTTACTAGTAATAAGTGTTTTTAGATTTACATTAAGTCAAACAAACATTTGAAACCAATTTATATAAAGAGAAAGAAGCAATCTTTAGGTGTGATGTTCATTGCCTATGTTTGCGTCTTATCCACAATTTGCCACTGTTTTCACTCACCGTAATGAATAGGTGTCTACCTGCGTGTTTGAACCTATCATGCTCTCTCTCTCCCACATTACGCATAAAACCCGCCAACATTAAAAAGATTTGCTACTATTATTGCTAAATTTATATATAAAGAAATAACTTAAAATAGCAATAAATATGTTATACGAATCTAGAAATATTGTAATGGAATCATAAAAAGGTGGATTCCCTTGATTATTAAGTAAATTTTTTGCAAATATTTACGTACTCACATGATCGAGGGAAAGCGACGCTGAAGCATATGCTGACGTACTTGAGCCGGCTCGTCCGAAGTGATACCACGGGATCATAGAATATTCAGCGTGAAACGGTACTATTACTGTGTTTCTCAGAGTGAGTGAAGTTATTGGAGGCCCTAAAAAATGCCGCTTAGACGGCGTGAAAAGCCGACAACACTACCAATGCGCGGACTGTGGCGCGGTTGTCCATGAACGACGGTTTCCTCTTACCATATGAGACCCACCTGCTCCGTTGTGCATTATACTATAAAAAACTAGGGTAATAAATACGAAAAATACTGCAAGTTTTGGTGTCTGTATTGGAAACATACAATAACAATTACTTATTGTCTCTAAACTTACATGATTTAACTTCACACTAAATATATTGTACTTTTAATCTTAACCTCAATTCTTTAATACTAAAATAACAACAAAGACTTATTTTACTCCAGGTCACTAAGCTATATTTAAAAAGAGATATTTTTAAATGGTATTAACTCTTAAATACTATAAAAGCATACTGTACAATCAATAAATAAATGTTATATTTACATGTGTTCAGAAACGTGTAACAATTTTATTTTAAGGCACTTTAATTGCAACTACGAAGGCACCTCGTATCACAATATATTACAAATACACATATTTTGGAATATTTAAGCTCACATCCCAGAGAACACTTGTAACACATTAATTTTTTGCTTATGATAGCATTATGATTAAAGCATTTATATAAATTGCAGTGTGCAGAGATTAGCAAATATTTATACAGGAAAGGATTACTAATGTTTTAATGCGATCTGCATATGTCCTTAAATAATTTATCCAAAATTCGACTTGGGGACCTTATAAAAAGAGCTTATCTATTCCTTAAAGTCCGGCAACATAGCCGTGCGTCTGCAAGGGCTAGGACTGTGGGCTATGGCCGGAGGACTGCTTATACTAGGTGAGCCTCCTGCTCGTATGTGATTTTCATTAAAAAAATTAGTAATATAGGAGACATGTTAAAATTGTATAGTATTTATTTTGAGAACCTCGTAGCTAAGTGGTTTAATAAGTCTAGCATGAAACGAGATGTATCGGGTTCGACACGCGGTCCGGAAAATTATAAATTATATTTTATTCGTTCTCTGGAAGGGCTTGACAGTCGCCGTGCGAGTGTCTTATTAGTGTCGCACTCTTGAGAGAGCCATGTTGAAGCATCTGTTGACACACTAATCCCGCCGGCTCGTCTGAACTGATACCACGGCTTCACAGAATTCTCAGCATGAAATGGTTGTTGTAATTGAAACGGCGGTTATTTCTCCGAGTAAGTGAGGATATCGGAGGCTCTTAAAAATTGATTAAGTGGCGTAAAATGCCGGTAACACAATCAATGCGCGGACTGTGGCACGGTTGTCCTTGGGCGGCGGTGTTCTCGTCCCATATACAAACCCGCCTGCTCCGTTGTCCGCTAAAAAATAAAAAAATATGTTTGGAGACAGATGATAAGGAAATAAAGAAAATGGGTTATAGTGTACTAAGAATATTACAAGAAATACAAAACAGAAAATACGGAAATGAAAATTAACGGCCATCTTTGAATTAGAAAACAAAAGACGAATAGTCGAAACGGTTTACAAATAGACAACCTCGTAAAAGAAAATAAAATGGAAATATAAAATAAAATTTAAATTTGAAAAAATCAATGAGATAATAGGACGTGCTTTTCTTAGCACGCGGAATATCTTGAAGGCAAAAACTATTTCTACTAATGCTTCGTTGATACTTTTTGTGCGTTATGTTTTATGCCTGCTTCGCTCATATAGTCACAAATCTACACTCGGAAGAAAATCTTGAGATTTAAACACTAGCTGTCAAACTTCTATAATAACTTCGCCATAGTAATTGCATCGAAAGATTAACGACATGCATACATTCTGAAAAAAAAACAATAAAATCATATTAAAATTTAACGTCGTTGATAATAAAGTTGTAAAAATCTATAAAAAATTATACGCCTGTTTAGATATGTAATTATAAATATGTATAAATACAAAATAAAAGGCCAGCAACGCAACGGCAACCCAGCATATGCTAGGGATGTCCATGGGCAGAGAACTGCTTGTCTAAGGTAAACCTGCTGCTAGTTTGCCACAATTAACATAAAAGAATAAAAATGAATAAATCTAACACCATCCAGGAACTATTAGCTCACCCAGGCATCGAACGGATTTATTCATTGAATAATCATTTTAAGACACACAAACACCCTCCTTGTTAAGTCATTTTTTTGCTATTTTGTTGGTAATTTTTACACCTTATATTAAATAATTGCATTTTTAGTAAGGGATATTAAGAATTTTTCAAATCGGGCCAGCGGTTACTGATATTAGCGGGTTCATACAAAAAAACTCTTCAATTTTATAATATTGGTATAAATAACATTTATCTCAAACGGAACAATAAAAATGAATATTTTTTTTATATAGTATAGCGGACAACAGAGCAGGAGGGCCTCCTATATGGTAAGAGTACACAGCCGCCCAAGGGCAACCACACTACAATCCGCGCATTGGTTTTGTTGCCGGCTTTTTACGCCACGAAAGCATCATTTTTAAAGCACTCACTCAGCGAAACAGCAGAGGCACCGTTTCAAGTACAATTATTATTTCACGCTGAGTATCGTATGAGCCTGTGGTATCACTTCGGACGAGCCGGCCCAATTAGTGCGTCAGCATGGCAACATCAAGGGTGACTTGTTATATAATATCAATAAAAAGAACTAATGTTGGTACCTTATATAAAGAAAAGTTGTTCGGTCAAATAAGCTGGGTTATCGCGAACATATGTCAGCAACTCAGATGTCACTTCCTGTAGACTCTTCAGTTCTGCAGTTAGCGCTGGACTAATAGACTTCGAACTCGGATTACATTGAACAGTAGATGGTTCAGTTGAGGACATTCGGACTAGAGACGTTTCGGTGGGGGTAAAATTAGATTCAAAGGAATTATTCGCTGGTGATGAGTCAATTGGGGAACTATCAGTGGGGAATTGTGATGGGTCAAGATCACGTAGTAAGATGAGCGCATCTTGCGGCACATTGTAGGTGCGGTAAGGGGTGACAGTTGGAACAACATCCACTTCTAGGCCAGTCACTCTGAAATTGAATAAAAGAAATAACAAAATGATATACTAGATGACTCGGCAAATGTTTTTCTATATGAAAGTTAGATATTAGCTGTCGTGGACTTTTTCATAGGCAGTACCGGCAACACAACCAAAGCGAGTATTGTGGCGCCGTTGTCCATGGGCGGCGGTAATATCCTTACATAAAGAAGTTTTTTTATTCTATAGCAGACAGCGGAGCAGATGGGCCTCCTATATGGTAAGAGAACACCGCCGCCCACGAGCAATAGCGCCAAAGTCACATTGCAAAGGATATGCAACAAATTTATTACAAACTCTGCCGTAACATTTAGATCTACGATTTTTTTTTATTTAGCGGGCAACGGAAGGAACTTTTGAGAGCTTCCTAGTTAAATGGTTTAATAGGTTTACCATGAAGCGAGAGGTATCGGGTTCGAATCCCAGTTCTGACAATTGTAATTATAATTTAATGTATAATTTATTCGTTCTCTGGAAGGGCTTGACAGTGGCCGGGCGAGTGTCTTAATACTATCACACCCGTGGGAGAGCCATGCTGAAGCATATGCGGA
>DWCF01003855.1:0-18324 GCA_018230265.1 Delias oraia
ATATTTTAACTCATAACCATTTCAAAAACATTTGTTCCACGCCTATCGTGCCCACCATTGAAATATTCAATTTTTTTCAGATTTTTATAATGTATTTAATTTTCAGTATACTGAGAGATTAGTTTCAAAATTGTACTCGAGTCGTGTAAAACTCACGCGCCCTCGTTTTACTAAAATAATGAATCCTTATCGGCAATATATAATATCGTTTGTAATAATTATATTGAAAACATTCATTGACATTCAAAAGTTTGACTTTTTAGAGAATTTTGAGATTTTTTACCAAAACTAATTTTATAACATGTGCGAATAATATTTTACACTCATTTATTTGTTCAGGATGTTAATTTGCAAACTTTTTACTTCAAAAGTTTGTATGTATACAATTTATTAATAAAGGAAAAGCTAAATTTAAATAATAATAATTATTTATAATAGTTAAAATCTTGAATTGCAGCAACCTATCATGAACCGATACTTCAATCCGATGTTATTAGTAGACTGCTACTTCGAAGCTGGAAGGTCAGTGGAACTCCGCCAACCACTGTTTGAACTATATCAGATGCCGGATTGATGCGAGGATGACGAGGCGATCCCGGTGCAGGAAACACAGAAAAACGCGACAGTATAGCTGCCAATCCGGCTAAAGATTGCATCATACCTAGACGGGCACCTGTGAAATAATTTTTAGCATTTATGATTGACATATATTATGATATTCAAAAATTTGTTTTTGAGCCAGAAAGAGTTTTTCTCATATAAATATCAATTCTACCGATGGTAGAGCCATCTTGGAACATTATGACGCACTAATTGGGCCGGCTCGTCCGAAGTGTTAGCACTGGCTCACCTAACCTAATCTATTGTCTTGTATTAATGTATAATTAATAGATGATTCGTTCCTTTTTCGCCGTTCAGTTTGTTTTACAACCTACGTGCAAACTATTCCAAAAATCTCTGTCTATTGTTTAGTAAATTTGTAGAACAAGTTATATAATGACCGTTGTACCTAGATTAACAGATATTATTTATTTTAAGATTTCATATCAACTTGCTGTTTATTGACATTATGATAATCGTTATCTCAGGTTCGTTTTAAAATTTTCAAAACTGATTCAAAGACAAAGAATTGAGTTTCACTAAATTCTTCTAACTTTGTCCGCTTAGACTTGAAACAAAATTAATTTTATCTGTTTAGTTTTATAATAAATGCATAGTTTTATATCAAAGTAAAGTAATTAGATTTTTCTATTTATTATATAGTAAGCAACGGAGTAGGTGGATCTCTTTTATGGTAAGAGATTACCGCTGCTATGGACAGTGGTAATCTCTTACCATAGGAAAGACAAAGCACTACTACATTTAGCGTTTTTGATGTGTAGCCGGCTTTTAATGCCATTTGAGCGGTTGAACATCAGATTCACGGGTCTCTGATGTTCTCACTTACTTAATGAAACACAGTACAAGAACTTTTTTAAGCTAGTATTATGTGATCCCGTGGGAGAACTTCGGGAGAACTGGCCTAATTAGTGCGTCAGCATATACTTCAACATGACTCCCCCACGGGTAAGACAGTGTTGATACCCTCATCTAACCTCTGTAAAAGATCCGTCTGGCCCTTTCAAAGGTCGAATTAACTAAAACTTTTATGAAGACCAGGTACCGGGTCCCGGGTCGAACCTGGTAGCATACAGGCATACAGGCATGCTCGGCAAAGCTCTTTTAGAATGTAATAATCACAGTTAAAGCATGGATTGTATTTCTTATATAGATACAATATATATCTTAATCTATCTATAATTTCTTATATAGATTTTAAAACTTACCAATACAAGCTCTAGGGCCGTCACCAAATGGCAAATAGACGTTTTTGTATTGATTATAATTTGATGACGAAGGGTCGAAACGCTCTGGACGAAATTCTTGTGGGTCATCGAAATATAACGGGTCATTATGCAACGCTTGTAATGGGATCATCACTGTAACATCCTTGTCTATTGTTAAATTTATTTCCTCAAACGTATACTGTCGTACGCATTGACGTATAAGAAACCCTAAAGACGGAAAGACTCGCATTGCTTCTTTGAATGTCCATTCTAGATATGTCATCTCTTTGACTGCTTCATAAGTTAGCTTGTTGTTATGTTTAGCTAAAATTGTATCAATTTCTTCCTGCACCTTTTCCTGTACACGCATGTTGTGGGCAAGTTCGTTTAAGGTAGTACTTGTAGCTGAAGATGATGTTTCAAAACCTGCTGCGAAGAACACAAACATCTGAGCTGCTAACAGTTCATCATCTATTTGCAATTCAGCCCGCGCGGCAGATCCATCAGCTTCTACGTGCTCTATTGACTCTCCAACAATTGTACCTTTCTTCTTACATTCAATTAGTAAATCAATAAAATCATTTCTGTTTGATGGCTCATAGTTTCGTTGCTTTAATACTTCTTTCAAGAGACGTATAATAGTTTGTTCTACATTCCCTAGAAATTTCAAATGTTTAAATGTCTCAGGAAACAGTTCTTTTAAAAAGTTAATAGCAACATTCTTAACACCTAATTGAAATATTTTAGCACCAAGTTTCCTGAAATCAGATTTTTCATCTTGAAGTGAATCTGAATCCAAGCCAAAACCACATGCACCTATAAAATCGGTAGTATAACGTGCCATAAGATCGCGAGCGTCAAGCACACCTGCACCATTTTGCTCTGTTGTTTGCATTACGCGAGTTTGCAGGCGTTCTGCTCGCTCCACAATCAAAGGGAACATTGCACGTAGTTTTCCTGTAGTGAAAGCTGGGGTTAACCTTTGTCGCAACAATCGCCACATATCACCATCAGCAAAAAATAGATTACGCAGCATTGGTTCAATAACGATTTTGTGACTATTCAGCCCACGTGGATAGAAATTACAGAAATCCGATATTAAAACCTTTTTTATCATCTGTGGATCTCGTAAAACTAGTTCAGGTAAAGAGGCTCTATAAAATCCGACTATTTTCTCCTCAGGATACTTCCAATAAGCCTCAGCGGCCAATTCACTTGCACTTTTCTGCATCAAGTAATTCCTTGCATTATTACCGAGAAATGGCAGTGGCTTGTCATGTTTTATTCCTTTGTTTTCCCAGTATTTAAAGGATCTGATACCGTAAAAATACAAAGCAACTAGCACAACAAATATTAAAGATACAAAAAACATTTGGCTCAATAGTAAATTTTTAAACAGTTAACAGTTTATAACGATACGTCTGATGCGTAGTCTACAGAAGTGGAACAATCTAATATGCGATACTTCGACCTTGCTTCATGCTCGCTATACAAAATATACATGTGTCCAATGCGAGAGATATTCCGCCGTACCGCAAGCGGACGTGTTTACTAAAAGTTCACTCAACCCATTTTAATGAAGCGATGAATACACAAACCTGAATTATATAGTACAGAGATTTCTTATGAAATTTTATATATTTTATTATATAGAATACTGTAAAGAAACATCATATATTATATTTACCAGAAATAAATATAGTATATGTATATAGCAATTTTACGTATCTACTTTATACTTTGACCTATATATATTGTAAGCTTTGTTGTAATAAAAATGAGATTGACATGAGTGTTATAACAGGAATAAGATGAATTTTATTATTTTGTAATAATTTTTTAAATTGATTTAAACTAGTAAGTTGTGATGATATAAAAGTTAAAGTAATTTAAGTTTTTGATAAAAAAAACTAAAGCATGAACATTTAATTGTTGATTCTCTGTTTTAGTATATTTTTAATTAGTTATTTTTTGCCAAATTTGATCTAAAATTTATTTGTATTAAATTTACAAATCTCTGTTTTAGACGAATCATATTGTGTTGTTCTTTAAAAATAACCCGTTATCTTCCAATTGACAATTCTTATACTTATGCAGAAAGAAAAACATTATTAAAATGAAGATATTAAGAATTGTATTTATTAAAAAAAGCCAAACGTGATGTTAATAAGACAAATATATTTTATGCTTTAACATACATATTATGAATACAATACTCCAACCTTTGTGGTGCCTAGAGAGTATAAATCAGTGTCAATCAGTATCACTGAAGGAAATATCAAAGCATGAAATATTTGAGAAAATTAAAAAATCTCTCCAGAAAAGGCATGATAGGTTTGGATAAAATTAACCAAGGAAACTTCTATCATAAATCAACATAAGTAATTATTTAAATGATGAAAACTTACAATATGATCTGTTTTTATTTGAAAAATTCAAACAAAGCCATTAGTTATTATCAACAGAACCGATATTGTTAAGATAAGATAAGAAAATAGGACAATATTCGTAGCAGAATTTTCCATAGAAAATTTTTCAAGGAATATAACTAATGTTAAACAATAGTTAGGTACTTCTGAAAGTGAAAGTGCATGTTTACTAATAGACACAGATCTACAAAAAGTATAAATATTAAGACTACTTTTGGCAGAGACTAGTAAATTGATATACTACTATAGATTCAGATTAGTGTGTATGGAAGAAAAGTTTAATTTAAAGGAAAATTATGACAAAGAAAAACATAAGGAAAAAAAATACCATTGCCTATATATTAAACGTACAAAGAAAACACCATGAATGATTTGTGAGGATAAAAGAAAGTTGACTGCTGGTATAACTGTAAAAAAAACAAACCAATGTCAAGAACCTTAATTCTAATTCAATATTAAAAGTTTCTAACTGAGCATTGCAGATCCAAAAAATACTCATTAATTCAGATTACGGTTACCTTGACCTTGACACGCATAACAAAATTAAATTTAAAATTTATTTAAGTGAAGGATAGTAAGCCAAATTATTGTTAAAATAAAATAACGACAAGAAGTTTATTGGGTAAAACTAAGGGTTTAATTACTGGATACAGAACTATTACATAAGAAGACTAAAAATACATTTATATTTGAAAATATATTTTTTAATAAGATTTAATTCTAGGATTAGATTCAATACATAAGTTTTGGTAGATTCATACAGAAAACACACAAATAAAAAATAATGGGAAAAATGAAAATATTGAGATTAAAAATAGAAGAAATGAAATTAACTTTAATGAAAGAAATAACAAAATTAATAAATTTTGTATAGATACACTCAGTCTGATAATTTCTTTTTCAAAGAAATTTTGAATTTTCAGAAATTTTATATAAATAAACATATTATTGAATTCAGTAACACTATACAGAGATTGATAATTTTAATCAAGACTTTATTTAAAAGAATTTAGTATTAAATTCAATGGAAAAAATTCTAGACCTAACAGCTTCTTCTGTTACTAAAGTTTATAACTATAAACTTGAAAATAATGTTGCGAAAGTAATAAAAAATTTAATAAATATATAATTTAATAAATTAATAGGAACATTCTGTTGTCTGTTAAAACAAAAATAACATCTGACATGAACTTGGAACTAAATAACTATGACAATAATTAAAATTAAGCATAAATATGAGTAGAACATCAGACCAAATTGATTAAGTTTGTATGATTATGAAATGATAATGAAGTATATTCTTCAGTTATTGAAAACAAAAAGTCTTGTAATAAACTAACAATAAAATAACTTGATATTAAACAACTAAACAGAAAAATGTATATCTTGAGGGATGGCTTTTTTAAATTGGTTTAAACAGCAGGTTAAGCCTATTGTGAATAAAATAAGATGCAAAACGAATGAATCAAAAGCAAAAAAAAATATTACCAAAATGATTAGAAGAAAATTGAAAACGAATTGAAGATTGGAAGATGGAAAATGGTTTTTTACTCATATTTAATCAAGTTTATAAAAAACTTGAAACATTTATTAAATTAAGTAAAAATACACAAGCTGTGCTAAAGAACTAACGGTCCATTTAAATTTATCACGACGTTAATAAGACTTTAAACAATCCAACATTTCAATTAAGAATCGAATGGTCGACGGTACTGGATGTGAAACGTTGTACGGTTAGCAACATAGGTTAGCAACAAAAACATTAACAGTACTTATGTCTTGCGGAAGACTTGATTTTGATTAATTTTATAATGCGGGATGTCAATATTTAAAGATGTAGTTTAATCGCTTTTGATAATAGTAAATAGACACAGAACCACAGTTGACCTAAACGTTACATTTAAATTTTCTTGATTAAATTAAACACTTTAAGTACCCAAAGAAAATTTTAAGATTTACATAAGATTATAATTCAGGTTTACATTGAAGTGTTTAATGTTGTCGTAATATATAACTTATACAATTAATGCATTTTTGAGGGCTATACCAGAAAAAAGGTTCAAAAATGATTGGGGTTTCTGAAAAAGGCAGTTTTTAAACATACCGCATCAATTTAATGTTTTTAAGAAAAAAGTAAGAAATCCTATAAGTATTGTATGAATAATATTAGCATTATTTGTGGCAATGATTTTCTAGACTATATTGTATTCTAAAGTAACTTAATAATCTTTATACCATAATGTAAAATATTGTAATAGAATTTTAATAATAAATCTACCATATAAGAGACCCACCTGCTCCGATTTCCGTTATACTAAAAAAAAATATCCATAATTGATTTACAACAGATTTAAAGTATATTGTATTATAATATTATTTTATTACAAATAATAAAAAAAACCGCAAGGGTAAGCTAAAGCGGCGTAAAAAGCCGGCAACACAACCAATTCGCGAAATGTGCCGCGGTTAATCTTGGGTGGTGGTGTTCTCTTACTATATAGGACACCCACCTGATCTGTGGTCCGCTATATCATACAAAAAAAATGTACCGGCCTTACAATTTTCATTTATTTGTAAGAATTTTTGAATAAACTTTCTTATTATTACTATAATTCATATTATTAATACAGATATATAAATATGTGTTTTTAAATGCAGCTAACTGTACAGAGAAAACAATTTGTTTGATCGAGTTTGCATTGATGTACTTCAGAGACTGTGTTCACAGCGTGCAATCTAAATTGAAACCTGTCATGAAAGCCACACCTAGAAAACTACAGGACTTTTTACTTTCTAAAATATACTATATATTTGATGTAAACTTCTTACGTTAAAATTGTTAGTATCAAACAAGGAATAGTTAACTTCGTAGTCGTCAGAAAAATGAGCAGGAAGATAACCCAGGACTCAGAGGCCCTCCACCCGTGGATGTCCACCGCCTCTGCTTGACCGTTGGCATCTTTTTAGTTATAAATATGCTCTATATTTCAAGATGCCCAAGTCGTAATGTTAAGGAAATAACTCTACAGGCAGTGGATTCTACAGAATGGTGACGTATTCGTATACGCTCACAATGTTTTAAAACTCTCAATTTTTTTATATTCTATAGCAAACAGAGCAGGTGGGTCTCCTTTATGGTAAGAGAACACCGCCGCCCATTAACAACCGCGCCACAGTCCACGCATTGGTTGTGTTGTCGGCTTTTTAAGCAGCTTAAGCGGCAGTTTTAAGGGCCTCCGATATCCTC
This sequence comes from Delias oraia, assembly GCA_018230265.1. NCBI lineage: Eukaryota > Metazoa > Arthropoda > Insecta > Lepidoptera > Pieridae > Delias > Delias oraia. Next base: position 7,503 of record DWCF01003855.1, read on the forward strand.
TCTCACTCTGCGAACCACAATACAAGTACCGTTTCACGCTGAGTATTCTGTTAGCACATGGTATCACTTCGGACGAGCCGGTCCAGGTAGTGCCTCAGCATGCTTCAGCATGGCTCTCTCACGGGTGCGACAGTATTAAGATAATCGCCCGGCCACTGTAAATCCGTTCCCGAGACCGAATAAATTATAATTGTTCGAACCAGGATTTGAACCAGATACATCTCGCTTCTGGTATACTCTTAAAACCATTACCCTACGAGCCTCTAAAAGTTGTGTCATTACACAAGTTTCTTCCGTATCATATCGATGTTTGTAATGACAAATATACGGCAGACTCGTTGCAATCCATCTCCATGTTCAATGATAGAGTTCAGCAGGAATTAATAAGTTAATCCAAATATTATCCGTGATAAATGTGATATAATATACTGAAGGTTGCTTACAACCTAAACTGAGTTTATTGATATTTAATAAATCTAATAAAAATCAAAAGGCAATAGATTACTTTGAATTTACCATGGGGTCCTCTCTGTAAACATTACACGTTACCAGATAATGCTTCTGATAAATTCGATTAGTTCAATTGCATTTTCATTCTTATTAACAATATTGTATTTTCTCAAATATAAATCGAGAAGGTTTAAATAAAATTTATGTATCCCTAAAGTGCAGGTCACATGAACAAAATCCTTTCTCGAAAGGGCTTCTTTGTCTTCATTAGATCGAAGGCTTCGGACCAGGTTTAATATTTAAGGATTTATGGTCCCAGAGGCCACATTCATTTTAACTCGTTAGTGAAAATGCGAACACAGAAAGGTTGACAGTGAAATTTTCTTTTATTTTTTTGTTAAAGTTTCTTTTTTAAAGCTATACGCTGAAAGTCCTGTGACATACTAGAAACTTATCATGCAATTAGAATCAATTTAAAGTGTTAACTATTTTAAATATTGCTCATTCTACCGTTTGCGTAAGTGTCTTTAATTAAACTATAGTGTCTATATATATTTTTTCACCCGTGGGAGAGCCGTCCGAAGTTATACCACTGGACAGAAAACTCAGCGTGAAACGGTACTAGTACTGTATATCTCAGAGTGAATGAGGATAAAAACTCGGCAGCACAACCTTTGCGCGGATTGTGGCGCAGTTGTTTATGGGCGGCGGTGTTCTTTTACTATATAGGAGACCCACTTGCTCTGTTGTCCGCTATATAATAAAACAAATATACAATACCTAACAATTAAAAGATGTATATATACATATATACAGTAATGAAAGATTTGTATAGGTATACTTATTATTTAAGATTTATTCACTTTGTCCTATGTTTTATAATCAGTCAACAAACTTGACAGACATAGCAGATCAGTATAGAAGATGCAGAAATGTGTTTCTCCCACGGGCAGTGGGATTTCAATAAATCTTGTGTGTCTCCGTACAATCCTACAGGGAGTCATTCTACTTCTGTAAGTATATTAGCACGACCCGCTATACCTCGATTACCCTTTCTAAATTTTGGACATAAATAAAATATGTTTTATAATAAATTAAATTTTAACCCATTTTTAAATACCTGTACAGTCCTTTGACGTATGAGATTTTAAATATTCAATTTTATTCGGTAGATATTTTTTCTCAAAAACGAAAAAAAGAACTTCAAAAAGATGTAGCTTCATAAAAAATACAAGATTTTACTTTATTACGTAAAAATCAAATATAATAAATAAAAGAACACCAGAGACCAAAAAAATATTTAATTACTAATGTTTTTGGGAGCTAGTAAAAGAGAAACGAAACAATTACACTAGGTCTGTTTTTTGCTAATTTATGGCTTCAGGCGTTTTAATATTCTACATAAACTGATAATTTGTAATATGCCTTGGTACATATATAAATTATTCTTTATGTTTTACATTTTTTCAGTTCTTTAGAAGCGTATTAGGTACTGGAAAAGACAACAGTAAAGCGAAGCAGAAAAATACTAATGAAGACTGAAATACTTGCGATCCTCTTTCATGAACCCTGAAATATCTGGTTTAAAAAGTACTAAAGGAGACCATAATGTCCTATGTATGGTGGCAGTATGCTGAACCAGACGTATTTATAAAAAGAGTACCTATTCAGAAATATATTGTAGTATATAACCAAACCATGATAGTTATTATTATTTCCTGATATTTAAGGTAAATATAAAATTCTTTAGCGTATAGATAACTTATAATATACCTTGCATACCTTAATTACTTTGAATTAAGGGTTAAAAATTTGTCTGCCCTTCTCCTGAATATATGGTCTGCACTAATAGGGTATCGTAAAGGCTTAACCTATCCCAGTGTTAAATTGTCACTTTTAATTACAGAGCCTTCAGGATATCCACCCCATATCAATTAGCCATTCCGGTGCGGGCGCTATAATCCTACAGAATTGTTAACAAAAAAGTAGCAGAAGTTTAATGATGTATTTTACCAGTTACCAAATAGTACCAATATTACACTACCAAATATTCACCAGTTTTTTTATAAAAATGGTGGCAAACGAGTGGAAGCTTCAGCAAGGATGAGCGGTCTTTCACCCATGGACACTCCCAGCAGTTGCAGGGCCACGGACATGTTGCTGGACTAAATTAAAATTCATCCTAAAACAATATATAAGAAATTTGGAGAGATTTCTATAACAGCGAATTGAAATTCAGCGTTAATGTGCAATTGCGTTACTTTTTTTCTCAGGTATTCTAAAAGATAGCCTTTTGTAAACCTACATCGTATTTTAAAATTGATGTTAAAATTAAATAGAAACTATGTATATGTAATATAATGTTTTGCATCCATTTATTTTTTGAAATCATTATCATTCCCCAATATTTTTTTAATGAAAAACGGCAGGTGAGTAGGAGGCCTACCTGGGATAAACAGTATTCGCGACATGCTTCGTCAGCTCCTTCTGAGTCTTGGATGGGTTGCCGGGCGCTTAGGTTCGATGTTTGTATTAATCTTCTGCTTTTTTTGCTCACAAACGATACAGATAATTGTATGCCACTATTCTTATGTAACTTATTTAAACTTTCATATTCTGTAACAAAAAAACAATAAAATATTTTTTTTATGTAAATGTTGATAAATGAGCAAGACGCTCACCTAAAATCGCGGTCCTCCACCCATGGACTCCTCTAGCCCTGTCATAGCCACGGGTGCATTGCCGGCTTTTAAGGAATAGATGCGCTCTTTTTTTGAAGGTACCAAGTCGTATTGGTTTCGATATATATGCATAGGTATGCAGGAAGCTGATTCCACAGATTAATAGTACATGGCAGTAAATGCCTTAAAAATGCGACAACATTATTAAATTATTCAAAGTTGAGCAAACTTTGTAGACAATTTTTATAAAGGCCCTTGAGAGGACGTATAATTTCCAACTTATAACAATCTTAACAAGGCGGATCTCAAAGGATTAATTAAAAGTATTTATTTTTTGTCACATTAGTCAGAAGAATGGGTTAGCGTCGTTAAATTAATTGAATCCCTCGAGATTTTTCTGTTTAACGTTTAATTCGCTTTGAGCTAGTCAACCTCAAGTCAGTCAAAGTGAGAGTACTCTGAATACGAGTGAAAAGTGCCAGGCTTAAGTTTGAATTAAAGGATTGAAAGAACTTTTCATCATTTTTATAATGCCTTGTACATTTTCTAGATTTAAATAACAAATCGCTCCTCCTATAGGCTAAGCTTAATATCGCGTTATTAAAGCCGTATTTCCTAATACTTTTTTAAATTCTAATTAAACCCGAAATTTGGTATATTTCCATTTTCTCTACGCGGCCTTTATAATAATTAAATTACATACCAAATTTACCCAAGTGGCAAATATAGTAAACTTTAAAGTAAAATAGTCATTAAAAATTTAGCTTTCTATGTTTAATAGTTTCTATGTTTTATATCAAATCATTTAAGCGGTTTTATTTAAATTTTATCAGACATACTGCGTCCAGATGCTGGCTTATTTAAGATTCCCTCGTATCTTGGAGAACCCTCCTTATCAGGAAAACCCGTAATAGTGCGAACCATAAACGTTTTTCTCCTGATATAATCGCTTTTCCTGACAGATGTTCCCTTATAATATTGGCAGCACAATATGCGCTTTCACGTCACGACGCCACATTATTTCTAACGTTCCATAATGTATTTTAATAATGAAATAGTTTTTTTTATTAAACTTATAAAGAGATTTAGACAAATTTTGAAAAAATTTAATATTTTTTTACTTACTACTTTAATGTTATTTATGTAGATATCTCTTAATTTAAACTACAATTAATAAAAAATAAATATTGTGTAAAAGCTATTATTTATTTTTTATATATATTCTTTTTATAGTGGACAATGGAGCAAGTGGGTCTCCTATATTATAAGAAAACTCCACCGCCAATGAACAACCGCGCCACAGTCCGACCATGGTTGTGTTGTCGGCTTTTTACACCGCTTAAGCGGCATTTTTAAGGGCCTCCGATATCGTCATCACTCTGAAAAACAGTACAAGTACCGTTTCACACTTCGTATTTTGTGTTTTTATCCGGTGGTATCACTTCGGACGAGGCGGCTCAATTAGTGTGTCAGCATGTCTCTCCCACAGGTGAAAACACAATGTTGTTAAAGAATGCTTATAATAATAATCCAATGGATTTTCTCTTTATAATATAATATTCAAAATGGGCAACATAAATATCATTGAAATCTATCACAAAATATTAAAAAAGATCAAAATATAACTGTCGTGACATGAATCAAAGCTTCTTTTCATAATATCCTCTTGAATCAATTTTCAATAAAAAGACTTTAAAAAAAACGGTGATAAAGACACAATTGTGTGATGTGATATACTAATGCTTTATTTTTTTTATTAAATCGATGGCAAACGAGCAGGAGGCTCACCTACAGCAAGCAGTCCTCCACCCATGGACACCTCTAGCCCTTGAACAGCCACGGGTGCGTTGCCGGCCTATAAGGAATAACCTTAATTTAAAATTATAAAACGCTAGGAAAAAGGCTCCTTCAATCGAGTAATAAAAGAACGCTCATACTTGAATAGAGAACTTCAATCAGGTCCGATAATCTAAAGAACATGTTCATTAGAAAAACATCCTTATTTCCGCTCACAGTTCGTGCAAGTGCGACCATAACTTCAAAGGCAATCAAAAGCCGACACGCCTATTGGCGGAAAACTGTTTGATTGCTTATACAATAAAAACGTACGTATTACGTAATTTACTTCGGTCGTTTCATAATCAGTGTTGAAATTGCTCAGTCTTCCGATTTTTTTATTGTATAACAGACAATAGAACAGACGTCTCTCTGTGGTAAGAAAATATCGCCACCCATTAACGAAGAGAGCACAATCCGTGCTTCAGTTGTGTTACCGGGTTTTCAGGCTGCTTGAACCGGTTATTTACTGGGCTGTATTATCTGTGAACTCGTGGTATCTGTTCGGAAGTTTCGGCCTAGTTAGTACAACAGCATATTCATCAGCACGGCCTCTGTGAATTATTAGCAGAGGCCGAACTTTTTTATACCTTCCCACAAGGTGGACAGACGGAGACTTCCGATGACCTTATAAAGGTCATCGGAAGACTCTGGATGCAGGTCGCCTCAGAGAGGTATGCATGGAGGTCCACTGGGGAGGCCTATGTCCAGTAGTGAACGTTTTACGGCTGAAATGATGATTATGATGACTAGCAGCTACCATATATTAAAGTTTTAGTAATTTTTAAGACGTTTTGTTATAAAAAATGCTAGGCTATGACATGCAACAAATAGCTCGGAAGTAAAATTTGGCATTTAGAACTTTAAAAATCTTATATACTTACGTACAGAGTGCATTTATATTACTTAAACCACATTGTTTTAAGTTAATTATAGTTTAAATTCCAATTACCAGACAGTAAAATTTCGGTCAAAAATAAATTCATCAATTGACATCGGCATCAATTGACTTTGACCGTTATGATGTTTACAATATAAAAAATATATTTGTTTTACGATTTATGCTTAAAAGTCCTCATGTAAACATATAAATTAATACCAAAATTAAGTGTAATTTCCACATTAAAAATGTAATGCGAAATTAAAAATAAATTGTAAAATATATTAATTTTTGTGCCACCAAGGTCCGGTTTGAAGTGGTAATATCCAGATAATTGTCTCCTCCCTTGTGACATTTGTCATATTTATGGCTTCGTGAAACAGCCTGCCACTAATACAATTACTTTAGTCGGGGAATTAAATTTTAAAACAAACCGAGAATTAATAAAATAGATTGAGTTAAGCTATTATTGCTAACAAGCTCCAAGCGACCTTTATTTGACATAGACATTTGATTGATATAGCCTACTCTTGAAAATAAATCGACAAATGAAAAAGAGTGATTTTCGTACATATATACTTTTTTATTTTATAGCAGACAGTGGAACAGGTGGGTCTCCTATATGGAACGAGAACACCGCCGCCCGTGAACAACCGCGCATAGTACGAGCATTGGTTGTGTTGCCGGCTTTTTACGCCACCAAAGCGGCCTTTTTAAGGGCCTGATATCCTCACTCACTCTCTTAAACACAATACAAGTACCGTTTCACGCTCTGTATCATGTGAGCCCGTGGTATCACTTCAGACGAGCCGGCCCAATTAATGCGTCTGGAATGACTCAGCATGGCTCTCCCACGATGGGTGCGACAGTATTAAGAAACTCGACCGGCCTCTGTCAAGCCCTTCCAGGGACCGAATAAATTAAAATTTAAACTATAACTGTCCGGACCGGGATTAGAACCTCTACAGCTTCATAGTACACTTTCAGAACCATTAAGCTAGGAGGGTCTACGTGTAGAGTTCTGGCCATATTTTTGATTTAATATAAGAATTAGAAATAATTCGTTTAAAATGAAAAAAGTAGATATTATTTTTTTGTGTTAGTAGTGAAGCCTTTCTCTTTATAATTAATAACAGAATTTATGACAAAACAGGATATAAATATTACAGAAAAATCATACATAACGAAGCAGAGCTTATATAACTTGACAATTTACCAAATATGCTATGTATGCTATATACAGATAGAGAAAGGTATATTGTCACTGTTTAATTACTTAATATGGTAAAAAGAATAAACATTATGAATATTTGAGATATTATGAAGTTTAAAAAGTAAGTTAAAAAATAGTTCAGATTCATCTCCCAACAGTAAATATCAGACAAAAAATCCGGAAAACTCGGCCAAGGTTTATATTTTCTTGCTGTAATTAAAATGAAATTTTCTCAGGTTTCAGAGAATTTTGTGTATCGCTATTCAAATGTTATATCCTAATGGTTTGGTTAAGTCCCTTAGGTTTGAAATGAAATAAAATTTAATTAATACTTTACCATACAATTTATAATAAATTATTAAGATATTATGTTTATTTTACAGTTGACGTTTTAAATAAAATGATATGAGACCTAGATTTAATCACAATTAGTGGTTAGTTTTAGAGGTTAACGCGATATTCTTATTTCAAATTAAAAATAAATGTTTGTATTATTATTGTATAGCGGGAAACGTAGTAGGAGAATCAGGACAACCGTGTCACAGTCGGCGCTTTGGTTGTTTTCCGACTTATCCTCACTCACTCAGCGAAACAAAGTAGTAGCAAGTACACCTACCATTTCACTCTAATTGTTTTATGAGCCCGTGGTATTTCGGACAAGCAGGCCAAATTAATGCGTTAGCGTATGCTTCAGAATGGCTTTCCTACGAGTGGCAAGTAATGTGAAAGAGCGTGCCGATAGTGGTTTCAACACTTCAATATTTGGCAGGATCAGCTCGGCGTATTGTTATAACCGACTAAAACAATCAATCAACGCAATTAATGCGTTGAACCGAGCATTGAAAGACACGTAATACTTGTATATTAAGTTTTAGTAATACTTAATATTAATAATTATTTTTAGTCGAATATAATTGTGATTATGACTGTAAACGATACTTCATGAAAGAAAAATGAACTAGCCGTAGATCCGGACAATTTCCATAGAAAGTGGCGATATTAAGCCGGATATCATCGGAATGTCGTTTGTACTCGTCTAACGATTCTCGCCGTTAGGATCAGGTGCGGGCTGCGATTTTATCCAATATTGCATTCCACATCTCTGTTTGACCTTTGTTTGCGGGGAAATAATATGGTAATTATGTTATTGTTTAGGATATTCTTTAAAAAACGTTAGTCATTTTACTCTTGACTCACAAAATTATGCGGTTTATTTTATTGAAGACAGATTGTTTATCTCATTTGATTTATGCTGAATAAGAATATTATCGTATTCATCATAAATGACAGGAATAAAGGATTTTGCCGTAGTATATATATCATAAGAGTTTACCCTTTTAGGCCTTATATTATAAGTACCTATTCATAACTATTTATGGGATTAAGATTTTTAACTGTATTTTATATTTACTTTCCTAATTTTAACTCAAATAAAACTTAAAGAATTAAAACCCTAAACTGATCCCAATCAAATAGACCAAAAATTGTAGACAAGATTGATATTTCAATTTATGATTTCTTAATGGGTGGAGTCTAATGTGGTCGGGTATTTTCAGCAACGCATCCGCGGGCCTGTAAGACTAGGGATGAGGAGGGAGGAGCGCGTATCCTATGTGAACCAGTTTATTTTTTTCCACCATATCATAATAATGTTGAATGTATTTTTTATGGGTAAGTTTAAAAAAATTGTAAATAAAATGTCTTGCAATTTTAATAATTACTTAAGAAACATCTGCGTTTGTGTTTTTCCTCAATTTGTTTGGTAGATTTCAGAAATTCTTGTAAAAATATATAAGAAGTTATTGTGAAAGTAAAAATAAGGAAAAAGCTTAGTTTATTTTTATGAATTCGGAAGCAAACGAATGGGATGTTCACCTAAGATAAGCAGTCCTCCGCCCATGGACAACCCTAGACCTAGCTGGGCAGCGGCTGCGTTGCCGGCATTTGAGGGTACGCTCTTTATTTAAAGGTCTTCAATTCGTATATATAGGTTTGGAAATACCTCTACAGATAGCTGGTTCCACAGATCAGTTGTGGAACGGCAAACATTGAGGGGAAATGGATGAAATTTATGTATTTTGCCTTGATTTTCAAGGATAGAAAGTAAAATAAATTGGTTCACCCTTCCATGTTTCTCCTTTATATCTAATATTTAACACCGCCATTAAAAGTTCATTTAATGAGAAAAAACTGAGCTTCATAAAATAGCTTTAATCCTATCTTAACATTTACCTGGTAGATTACCGTCAGGGTATATTCGAGGACAGAAACGATGTACGTGAGATGTAGTGATTATATAAATAAATATAACTTTCAAAGTTGTGTGCACATATCCGAAGTGGTCAGTTTGTCAGTTGTATTAAAAGTTCTAATTACAGTCGTTGATACAATGTTTGGTAATATGACCGGCATCACATTTACCTGTGCTCCTAGTTTTAGCTTAATTTTGAATTTAACAATAACATTATTTAAATAATAAGATTTTCTATAAACTACATTTATAGAATTTTTTTATAATTATATTTTTTATTATTTTTTTAGTATAGCAGGCAACGGATCACACCGCCGCCCATGGACAACCGCGCCACAATCCGCGAATTGCTTGTGTTACCGATTTTTATGCCTTTTCAGCGGCATTTTTAAGGACCTCCGATATCCTCACTCACTCTACGAACCACAGTACTAGTACCGTTTCACACTGAGTATTTTGTGAGCCCGTGGTATCACTTCAGACGGACCGGTCTAATTAGTGCGTTAATTGTTATTAGAGATATTATTTTAATAATTGTTTTAAATAGTATGGCGAAGGCCGGATACGTTTTAAAAACCTCACAGCTTCCACGAAGTTTGAGGTATCGAATTCGGAGATTAAATAGAGGTCTGAATAAGTTTATAATTTACTCGGTCTTTAGAAGGGCTTCAATGACTGGGCGAGTTTGTTAACACTGTTAACCCGTGGGAGAGCCGCGCTGCAGTATAAGCTGACGCATGAGTTGGCTCAGCTCATGTGAAGTGATAAAATGGGCTCACAGAATACTAGTTTGTAACAGTACTTATACTGTTTTTTGCTGAGTGAAGATATCGGATGGCCTTGAAATTGTACCAGTTAAGCGGCGTAAAGAACCAGGAACACAACCATAGTGCGGTTTGTGGTGCCGTTGACATTGTGCAGCGTTGATATTTTACTAAAAAGGAGACCCGCCTGCTCCATTGTCCGTTTAACTATTAAAAATACCATGTTCCAAAATTAAATAATTTTGCAAATGTTGATATTGTTGCTAGGCAATCTTTTATTTTTTTATTATACGAACGTATAACGTATTAATTCAGCTCAATATGGAGAAAAAAATGTAGTGAAAAGAATAGGAATCTATTATTCCTAAGTATTGATATGTAGATGTAGGGTAAAGAGAGTGGTCTATTGTCCGTCCCTAGCGGACATTTTAAGACCACTACATGTGAACACTTTTGTGCTTTGTTACAACAGTGCTGCATTGAAAACCATAAATTTTTCGAGGATTTTATTTCTAGACGGCAATTTTCCTTGTCTTAAATCAACCATTAGTTAGGTGAGTTACTTTTACAAATTAGACACAAACAGTTAAAAAATACATATCATCATCATCATCATCATCAGCCCATCTAAATCCACTGCTGGACATAGACCTCCCCCAAAGACGCCCATCCGCTGCGATCTTGAGCGATCTGGATCCAGCGGCTGCCCGCGACCTTCGTTAGATCGTCTTTCCATCGTGTGGCGGG
>DWCF01003856.1:0-18322 GCA_018230265.1 Delias oraia
TGAAATAATCGTATATAAGGACCGAGGACAGGACTTGGGTCACCTCTTTTAATGTGGATCAACGGCGGAAACGGCGAAGAAAACGCCAATCGACCAAGCTGAATGCAGAAAGATGGAGATCATAAGAAAAAAAAAATGATAGTCACAGAAACAAAATGTATGGATCTAGAATCTGTAGTTGTAACCTTACCCCCCGTGTGGCTACCGGATGAGAATAGTACCACTCCCAGTCTTCCTAATAGGATGTCGTAAGAGGCGACTAAAGGACACTTCACCGGAGGGTGGGCAGCAGCGCCCTTCCGAGTCCGCCATGAGGACAATGTCGTCGGCAAAACGTAGATGCGTGATGTACTCGCCATTGATGTTTAGTCCTCTACAGTTCATGAGTTTAAGTGCAGAGGTGAACAGTTTCGGAGATATAACATCTCCCTGTCTCACGCCTCTCTGCATTTGGATAGGGTTTGTATTCTGATCCTGTACTCGGACCAACATGGTGGCAGGATTGTAGAGTTAGCTTAGCTTACTGTGTCAAAATTTGTAGTAAAGTTATATATAGGAATAAAGATAAATAAGTTAGAATAAGTCTATAACCAGATGTATTAAGTAATATTTCTTTCTTCCCTATTTATAATTCATAATCTGTTATTTCTTCATTCATATATTGTTTAATCTGTTCAAAATAATATGTTCGTCTTTGATTAAAATATTGGTTCATATTTATACCTAAGTTGTAAATGGTTAGGATTTTGTTTTATATTCCTGTTTTATTATCTGTCATTATTTATGTAAGTATCATCATACTGACACTTGTAGAATTGTTACCACTAGTCAAAGAGACCACTGAATTATAAGAAGAAATTTTACAACCAGTCCTTTGATAATTTATTAAAGATTATCCCATGTTTTTCTTCATATTGATTAGGCATTTAGTTGAAATGGTATGAATAAATGATAGTGCAAGTATGACAATTTGTCCTATTTGAGATTATAATTATGTAGAAAAGGTGATAATATTGAAAATGAAGTGTAATATCAAAGAACTTTCACTTTTGAGTGACAAACCCAGTGTTATAGAGGGAAGATTAAATTATAAAAAAGTTACTGGAAATTATCGTAATCAAACCGGTAAGGGCTTGAATAAATTACAGTACTGTAAATATGCAACGATTAGGCTATTTTAATTTTATAGTAATAACTCATAGTGAAGTTTGTTTTGTGTAAGGATCCACTTTTATTTATTTTTTTCTATTTTAGTTTTCAAAGAACGTTGGTTCAGATTGGTAAATAATTACTTGTTTTATTTCAAAATAAGTGAAATGGGTAAATTTGATACGAAACAGCCAGCTGGTGTTTTTGTAATGGAAAACTCTTCTGTACAAATGGAACATGGACAGCATATTTCTTTTTCCTTTTCCATTTCTTTTATGTGAGTCATGTTTATTAATGTTGCAGTATCATTAATATTAAATATAATTAAATAAATATATAAATTGTACTTATTAATAAGTAATTAATTTCTTATAGAGATGAACCTGAAAAAAGACATGTGTTTGCAGCTCGTACTGAAGATAACGTTGTACAGTGGGTTTTAAAGTTACGCCAGTGTTCATATGAGTACTTGAGAAACCAGTTGCATACTCTTCAGTCAAAGATATATTCTATTACTGGAAAGGTATACTTAAATTAAATAATCAATACATATAATATTCAAAACAATACTTCACAAACATAATAATTATGTTACAATAAATAGTATTGTAACAAATTATTGTAATATAAATTAGTTCTATTGAATTGGTTAGGCCAAACATGTTTGCAACTGTTCCAGTGATAGTTTAATTAAGAATCAGGTTTTTGGCCCAATTTTAATATAAAATTATGATTTATTACTTTCAATTGAATGCATAATATATAATGTTATGTTCTTCACATTCTTTAATCTATAGGACCCATTGCTGCTGGTACCACGAAATGAAGGTGCATGTTTGTGGGCCCCGTCTATACCATTCTCTACAGCACCAGCATGCACAGTGAACACGAGTTCATTCAGTTGTCATCTTCATGCCAACAGTGCATTTACACTCGAAAGGAGCAAGTCTGATGTTCAAGCTCACAAACATTTAAGATCTGAATATCAAAATACAACAACATTTTATACTACTAATGTAAGTAATGAAGAAAGTCAAAGCTACACTTTAGAAAAAAGTAAGACATCGGTCCTGGCTGCCAGTTTAAACCCTATAGATAAATCAATTTTTGACAATCGACCACTGTACTCTAGGACTGCACCGAGCCCACCAGTCAGAACAAAATTATCGCCACATTGTAAGCGCATGGAAAACAGAGACTTTAAAACATTCACAGAGCAAGGGAAATCTTTGGGACAAAGTAGTATTTTGGACCCAATACCTATTCCACCTAGAAGAAAGGTATCACCCAAGCATTCTAATAATAATTCAGCAAACAATACGAGTACCAATAGCAGAGACTTTTTAGATAAGTCAAATGAAGATCTGATTAAATTTTGACAAGTTAAGAAGCGTTTTGTATGCATCAAGATGTTTATTGTATAGATTAGTGTTAGATTTTTTATAGTTATTGTATTAGATTCATCTTACTTTTAGTCTCTCACCCACCAAGTAATATCATTAGTTATAATTTAATTTTGATTGCCAAATGGTTAAGTACTTGCAGTAGTGATGTTTCTTATATTGTTTGACTAGGAACTATATTAAAGAACAAGTGCATTAATCTCACATAAAACCAAGTGGTTATATCTAGTCATCTTAACAGTTTCTAAATGAGCAATTTTAGCATCACAATATTTTACACAGTCTATATAATGTGGATGGATTTAGGAATTGTTGGCATTAATTTACCCAGTAATTTGTGCCAAAAGTGTAGGTGGTAATGTGTCACGAATACCTCAATATAATGTAATGTGCCGTGACCTTAAAGCGAACTGTACGTGTGGACGGCATTACATGTAACGCTCGCGGCGCCGTTTATTTCTTTTTTTATGGAAATAGTGGCTAACAAGCTCACCTAGGATAAGCAGTCCTCTGCCCATGGACATCCCTAGTCCTTGAAAAGCTGCGGCCCGTGGCCGGCCTTTAAGGAAAAAGTACGCTTTTTCCTATTTATTTATATTATATTTTCCCCAAATCGTATTGTTTTGGAAATATCTCTGCTGGCAGTTGATTGCACAGAGTGGTGGTGCGCGGCACAAAATGCTCGTTGGAACGTTGTTGAGGCACGTTCGTTGTGGAACTACAAACATCGAGGTGATAACGATGTAACGTAATCTGCCTCGATGTTCGATGATGAAATTCAGGTTCAGGCATCAATCCAAACAGCTCCTCCGAATATTCTGCACGATAAATGCAATAGAACATTCTGAGCGAACCAACAGCTCTACACAACGGCAGAGTCCAGCTGATCGGAAAGGATTTGGTTGTCAACAATTTACGCTGAATGCGATCTTGAGGAAGAAGCTGGTATTTGGGAGCTGCCGCCTGCGAGCAATGAGGCCGAATTTGCGGTTTATAGAATTGCAAGCGATAATCTTTAGTTAAGTACCGCGTCGCCCTATTGAGCACTTCTAGCTTCTTGGAGGTTCATTTAGATGCTAAGCTTTGAAATTTAATGCTAATTAGTCCAGATGACCGCGAACTTAAATGTCACACGACTCCAAGTATTCTAAGACTCGCTGAAATTGACAATGGGGTGTTCTGGAAAGAGGGAGATACGACAAAGGGAGACTTTTTAGTATTGACTGCGCAAACTTGTGTTTTCTTGGGGTTAAATTGGACTAAGTCTAGTCGACCCCATTCCGAGACTCTTTGGAGAAGAGACTCGACGACTTCAGACACGAGTTTGTTCCTGCACCGGACAACTTGGTCCTGAGAAATGTTAGCACGCCCGTATAAATTGCATCGCCAGTAATGTCATCCGCAAGCAATGCAGATTGCTAAGCTAAAAACCAGGGTCGGAGATATTACAATACTATTAAATATATTATTATTATTTTGTTTGATAGTAATACTATTAATAGTAAATAATGTGAGTTATACTTCGGTACCATGAAAGACAAGGTTGTGAGTGAAATTTTAACTTACACCCATCATTATATAATACTTAAATACTAATAAAATTGTCGTAAATATATGTACAAATTCTAATAAATTATAGCTAGCTGAGATATAGAGATCATGTTAGATAAAAAAAACATTTGAAATTGATCATCATTTAGAAATTATATACCTCTTATTGTTATCGGGATATAATTTAAAAAATGTGTAACATGGCTATTTTAGTGTTTGTAAGCGATTGTAACATCTTGTAAGTTAATAGAAACTTTTTGCTTGTTAGAACCCAGATATTAAATATAGCAAAAATACTCATTTACATTTTTAAATGTATCATGATAATTTTCAATGTTATTGTATATATAAATCATTTATTGTAGTAATTATTGATTGGTATTGAGTTTTATTGTAATAAAATGAACGACAAACTTTTAAAATTATATGATTATTTTGTATTTCAAATCCCAGGGTTCACCTTTCCTCAATTTCATTTTTCACTTTTAAATGGTGTCAAATAAAACTGGCCAATAAATTTATTTTGTAGATAAAACCTAAAAATATTTTTGCAAAGGCTAAGATTTAAAAGATGTGGGATGTGTATGGAATAAGGTAAAAAAAGGAGATAATATTTTTATTATATGCATATATAATCTATTGTTGATTTACAGATTTATTATCACTATATTTTCTTTTTCTCTTTTTCAGCGTAGCGCTCCTTTTTAATTCAATGGATTTCTTGACTTTGCTTTCAATTTCACCTTGGATACGTTGTTTAGTTGCATATATGGCTCGCTGATAACTATCTATTAGCGGCTCTAACATATCAGACGTGCATTGTATCTGTGAAATGCTATCTTTCCCTCCCGACTGCAATATTTTCTGTAACAAGAATATTTTTAACTTGACAGCAGGCAGGCGGTTCTCTGTGACGGTGTCACAGAGACCGCCAAAACACGCTTTAACGCTTAACAGAAAGAGCATTATGTTAACGTAATATAATAAGTCGAGGTGATTACTTTATATGCGTCGTGACAATATAAATGTACCTTAAACATTTGCAATTGATTCTGCACTAGAATAGTAAGAGCGTTTCCTAATTTACCCGCTCTGCCTGTGCGTCCTACTCGATGTACATATGTTTTGATATTTTTAGGAGGATCATATGACAAAACATAGTTGCAATCGGGTATATCAATTCCTCTGGCTAAGGCATCTGTACTTATGATTCTGTAACAACAATAATGTTTAATTGTTAAGATTAAAAGCTCTTTCTTTATGTAATAGTGCTACAAAAATTGTAATTTACTCAATTGTGCAGAGATCAACTATATTATTATATATATCTAGTTACAAATAATAATACGTATGATAATAAAATATAATATGCTTTTTTATGGTATAGAGGGTGGGTCTCCTCTCCTTAGTTGCCTTTCGTGAGACGTGGCGATGACGGCACACATAATCCCACCGCAATCTTGACGTCGAACGGAATCATTGAGAATCCGAATGAACTGGCAACGTTAATGCGTACGCTACCGAAACAGTGGACGTACTGTTAAAAATTTATACGTTTGGTGCGGTGCGTCCGTTGCGTACGAATCCGTACTGTGGACGCCTACTTTTTTTACACGGCTTAAGCAGTATAAATAACCTATTAAGCGAATGACAGTACAAGTATGGTTTTACGCTGGAATTAAGTGAGCCTGTGGTGTCACTTCGGACCAGTTGGTTCGATTACTGCGTCATTTTCACTACATTTTTATCAGCACCGACGATCTCGTGGTAGCCTTAAGGCCACTTAGTATAAAGTTCTCAATGTTTTGAATTATATTATTTTTTCGCTTTAATGATATGGATTTCATCACCGTATACTATATAAGTACAACATATAAGTTCAATTTATGCAATAAATTGTTACATACATGTTAATTTCAGAAAGTCGGAATTTCTTCAATACATTCTCCCTTGTCAATCTGTCTAAAGATGCTGATAACTCAGCTACTTTAATTTTTCCATCTGCCCAATTATTCAGAAGTATTGCTAATCTATGTGCAGATTGTCCAGAATTAGTAAAGCACAAAACTTTGTCCCATTCTCGTTCAACTAGGAAGTGATAAAGGACCAATGGCTTTTCCTCTATGGAGCATGTAACAAACTGTTCCTGTAGCTCATCAGGGGTTGAATACTTTTTAATCGCATTCTTGTCCAACGTATCAGAAATAGGTGCAACAGAAAATAATTTCGGTTGAAATAAAGCCCACTGCTCCAATAATTCAGGATCTGGTGACAAGGTTGCTGAGAAAAGTAACTTATGAGGAGGGCTCTTTGTATTGCTTATGAAATCCCAATTAAGTTGTGCCATTTTGTTTGTTGCATCACTTTCAACCCGTATATGTTTATACATATGATAAAGCCAATCATTTTGTATGTTATCCATAACTCTGTCAGCTTCATCTATCACAAGGAATTTCAAATATTTTAATGAAAATCCTTCTGTGTTTTGTAAATGTTCAACTAGTCTTCCTGCTGTACAGACAATAATATCCACTGTACTGATCCATCCTTGGGTTTCAGCTGTAAACAATTCAATTTAAGATTAAATTATGATTTATGCAAATATGTCATACAAATACATATAATACAAATACTAATATAAAAATCATACTATATTTTAATATTTGTTGCCGTTCTTTATGCCAAGGTGTAGCTCCACTTAATAATGCAACTTTCAGGCCTGTATTAGTGCAATATTTTCGAAAAACAGTAGCTATTTGTGTGGCTAACTCTTGAACTGGTGAAATAATCAAAGCTCGTATGTGGTGTCCAAGTCCTTGCATCAGAGTCTATAAAAGAAAACTGATATCAAAATTGTACCATCAACATTTTAAAACACCTTGTATCTTGTATTGTACCTTGATATCTACAGAAAGAGAAAAATTTATTTTGACAAATCTATAACTACCTGTATTATAGGTAACACAAAACACAATGTCTTTCCACTGCCTGTTGGTGCAGAAACACATATATCATGTGGCCAAAGAGATGAGGGTAAGTGTTGTTCTTTGAGAATAAATGGTATCACTTGCTCTTGCACTGGAAAGAAATAGGTAATGCCTTCACTCTCAAGGGTCTTTTTGAGTGTGCTATGCAACCAAATTTGGTCTTCTGCTTTACATGTGAGCTCTTGTAGGTTTTTAGAAACACAGTAGGCATGAGACAACCAATATGGTAACACTCTTTCTACCTGGAACAGAGAATAAAGATTCAATCATTATCATTGGGTATACATAAAATTATGGCAAGCACCCCTCAAATTACATTATTCATGGAGGTCCAAGAGGGAGGCGTATATCCAGCAGTGGACCTCTTACGGCTGAAATGATGATCATGATGATGATACATAAAATTATATATCTCTGCAGATATATTACCATAATGAAAAATTTTACCTTGGGCTTTTTATCAAAGTCACTTCCTCCAAGTACTTTGAAGTCACTTATAATTTTAGGCTTTTCTATTATAAATTCATCGTTTGGTGTGATTTCTTCTTTTACTTTAGATGAAATTTGCTCAATGTCTATATGAGTTTCCTTAGACTGTGATTGGTTTTCTTTTTCCTGTGTCTCATTTTTTTGTATAAATTCAATAGCTTTGGAACTAACAACTTTTTTTGATGCGGCTTTTGTTCTGTCTTCAATTGCTTGCTTTAATTTTTGTAAATGTACAGATTCCTGTGTGGTGATTTTATCTTCAGTGTCTCCTGTATACCTTTACAATAAAAGAAAAGAAGTAAGGGAAACTGAATTCATAAAAATGAATAACATCTAAAGCCTACTTACCTATTAATAATAAACAAATCCATATTTATATAAACCCTATTTTGAAATTAATAATATTTTAATAGTTGATTATACGAAAATGAGGTTATAACAATTATTAATAAAAGTTTTAAAATGTTTTAAAAATTTCACGTTTTCAAATTCATTTCAAAACATAACCCTAAAATAATAGACTCTTTTCATATGTCACTGTCATTGTTACTAAAGTCTCATCTTATTTTATGGTTTATTATTTTTTGACTACTGATCACAATGTCCTCAAGAGTTGTGGTCACAGGTCCCGCCGGGTCTGTCCCAGCAGTTTGTTAGATTTTGACCGTCTTTCAAGCAAAAGGGAAAGTACGCGCCCTGTGGAAACAGAGCTATAATTGGGTTGAGCCCAGTATATCCCGAAGAAAAGATAGTCGGTAATAGAACTCAGTCTGTGGTGTTGCAATAGTGGACTGTGGCTGGGCACAGCTAGTGGTTATGGCCCACCGGGTGAGACTCCCGGATAATTCGGGAGAAGCCCAGCGGAAGAAGCTGCAGCTCCTGTCCTCAGGGTCGTCATATGTGGTTGCTTCTGAGGAGTACTTTCACGCAAAGGCAGTGTTAATGTATTAGTAGTATCGTCAAATTTGGGAGCGGGACGTCGATGGCGCCGCCACGATGTCAAATTGGAGATTTCCGTAAAAATAAGGACGCGTGGAAACGGACGCTTCTCTGGCGGCATAGAGTGGTACGGCGCAATGCGGTGAATTTTTATAAATTATTCTATAGTGGATAAAGTTGGGTCTTCTATATGGTAATAGAATAACGTCGCTCATGAACAACCGTGCATTAGTTGTGTTGTTGGCTTTTGACGTCACTTAAGTGACACTTTTAAGGGCGATATCCCAATTCACTCTGCGAAACACAGTACGAAGACACACAGTGATAACGAAACACATAGGGCGAAACACAGTACAGAATATAGGCACCACCCTCTCGAATGTCTTCGTTGAGAATCAATTATTTGTCTCAAATACACAAGTGTTTTAAAGCTTCTGTATTTTTATCCTCTATTCTCTACATTTTATATTTAGTTCAATAGTCTATTTATTTCTGATAATCTGTGGCATTTATTGGCATTTGAGACTGGTTATTCCTTGCATTATTTTTTCATTCTTTCCATTTTACAGTTTAGTAAAATAAAAGTTGAACTATCTCAATATACGTCTCATTAATTATTACTGTACCTGAAAAATTACTCATATGTAGTTGTATGAATTATAATTTTTGCTTTTAAAATAATCAAACCATTCAAAATGGCTAGTGTTTCTTATCAAATCGCTAATCTTCTGGAGAAGGTAACCGGTGTTTAATATTTTAGTTGGCTGGTATCTATTATTGTGATAACATTTTATAATTTATTATGTATTTATAGATGACATCAAATGACAAAGATTTTCGTTTTATGGCTACAAATGATTTAATGACAGAGCTACAAAAAGATAGTATAAAGTTAGATGATGATTCTGAAAGAAAAGTTGTTAAAATGTTGCTTCGTCTGCTTGAAGACAAAAATGGAGAGGTCCAAAATCTTGCTGTTAAATGGTAAATTTTGAGTTTAATGCATTTCTTTTGTTATTTTTATAAATGTACACATTGGCTCAATCAAATTATTTTCCAGTCTGGGACCACTGGTGAACAAAGTAAAAGAATATCAAGTAGAGGGTATTGTGGAAACCCTATGTGCCAATATGTTATCAGACACAGAACAGTTAAGAGACATAAGCAGCATTGGTCTGAAAACTGTGATTTCTGAACTGCCACTAGGATCTAATGCGTTAGCTGCAAATGTTTGTAAGAAAATAACTGGTAGATTAAGCAGTGCTATAGAAAAGGTATTATATATATTTTCAATTATTTAATGGAGAATTTACTTCCACACAATATGATGAATTAGTTTAAAAGTTTATATATATGTATTTTTTATTGTATAGTGGACAACGGAGCAGGTGGATATCCTATATGGTAAGAGAACATCGCCGCCCCTGATCAACCGCTACAATTAGTGCGTCACCATGTGCTTAAGAATGGCTCTCCCGTGGGTGAGACAACATTTAGACACTCGCCCCGATGTCAAGCCCTTCCAGAGGCCGAATAAATTAAATTATAATTGTCTGGACTGCGATTCGAACCCAATACCATTCTTTTCGTGGTACACTTTAAACCATTAACCTATCAATCATATATCAGAATTAAATTGAAAGACATATATTTTTTTCTATTAAATTTTATTTAGTATAATTGTTGGCCAGATATTTTCAAGGTGCCTGTTGCTTATACTGCTGTCAATTGTTATTTCACAGATAAAATTCCCTGAAATTGAATATTATGATGAACATGATTTATAATGTTTACATTTCTATTATAGCAAGAAGATGTTTCAGTTCAATTAGAAGCTCTTGACATTTTGGCAGATTTACTCAGTAGATTTGGTGGACTCTTGATATCATTTCATCCAATGCTTTTGAATTCATTGTTACCACAGCTTGCATCTCCGAGACAGGTAATTGAAGCCAATATAACAAACAAAATGTTATATTTTATTGCAACAGCATAAAATCTAATCCAAATTTCTGATACTCAAAACTAGTAGCAAAACATTCTGTTATGATACAATGTAAAACAACAATAAAAAATATCCGTTAACTCCGCTTAATAAATGTTTTTATACTATGTAGATAATACATTATCAATTGTTCTTCTGCTATTAAGTACTTATTATATTATTTGAATCACTAGACTTATATATTATGAAAACATTTTGTATTGTTTTAAAAGCCGAACTAACAATTTAATATGAGAAACTGTTTTTTGTATTCGATCATCTGTTAATAAGAGGTCTGTTAATAGTTATATAAATCATAGTTTTGTATGTTTTTAAATGTTTCTGTTTACAGGCAGTTCGTAAGCGAACTATTGTAGCCCTGTCACATTTAGTTATGTCATGCAATGCAACACTTTACAACAAGTTAATAGACCATCTCTTGGAAGGTTTGAGCACTTCGTCATCTGGAAGCGTTAGCCGTACACATATACAGTGCATTGCTTCTATATGGTAAGTTCAATATGATAAGGGACAGGTTACTGTTTATAGATAGGCTTGTGTTAATTGTTTGAATTGCAAGGGATTTGATTAGTGATTAATTTTATCTCCATTACAGCCTTTCAGGTTGTAAGTTATAAAATAAAGTTAATTTCTCATTTTGCATGAGAGCTGCCTATTCTACTTTTACGCTGAAGACTCACGAAGCGGTTTCCACCCGCGCCCGCACTGGCGTGCAAAAATAAAAGCACATTGACAGCGCTTGTAACGAGCGCGGCGTATGTGATCGTTCGCGGCTCCCGCTGCACCGGCGCGGCAGTGAATTTTCAAAGTCCATTCCTCCACCGCGGCGGAGCGCGTGTTGATCGCTTCGTGAGTCCTTACTCATGTAGTTATAATGTAACCAGTTTTTAACTGTGAAATCATTGTTCTATAACTGTGAAATATACATAAAATCATTGTTTTCTAATGTATAAATTTGTCTATATACATATAATTTTATTTTTCTATTTATTTCTTATTTTATGTATCTGTATGACAACACGTATTATGTATCGATAGATAGATATCTACGTATCTGTATGTTCTTATATTATGGTATGGTAGTGTGTGGTGAAATGAGATTGTAAAAATTGTGATTTGGGAATGACGTCCGATTAAAAACATTAAATGACATTTCTTTTATTGCAGAGAAACTCACTTGTGTTTTATTTACGGTTTTTCCAAATCACTACAAGTATAAATATAATATAAAGCTGGAATAATATAATATATATATATATATACAGTGTAAACTCTATATAACGACACTGAAGGGACTGTGTATTTTATAGCGTTATAAAGAGTTGTCGTTAAATGGTGAGAAGAAAAGGTGGATGAAAGACAAGCTAAACCAACTAAAGCCAATGGATTTCGACGCTTTAGGGAATTTGTCGTTAAATCGAGGGACGTTACATGGACTTTACACTGTATACAGTATCTACTAAAGCGTAGTAAGTACTAAAGCGTCGAAATCAATTGCCTTTAGTTGGTTTAGCTTTACAACTCTTTATAATGCTATAAAATGCACAGTCCCTTCAGTGTCGTTATATAGAGTTTGCACTGTATATATATATATATCTTTATCTCATGAATTTTATGTATGTATGCTTCAGCCGCCACGCGGGTCACAGATTTGGTGAGCAGTTGTGGCGTGTTGCACCTCAAGTGTTAGAACATTCAATGGACTCTGATGAAGAGTTGAGAGAGCATTGTCTCCAAGCTTTGGAGGCAATTGTGCTTAAGTGTCCCAAAGAGGTCCAACCGCACATACCGACAGTAAGATTAATATTAAGTTATTAATTATGGGAAAAATGATAAACATCTTTTTTTAAAATTTATTTCCTATTAGCTTTTGATACAAGGAGTATTGGGTACCTTGTAGTATTCAATAATTATTGTCATATTTTAATACTATTTATTGACTTTACTGCTTTTTAAGATCAATAGCTCTAATAGAGCAGATATTTTTGATAACGCAATATCCATCTCTTATCTTAAAACACTAAACGTCCATGCGGGTAATGCAATATTATTTTTGTTTTTCTTGTAACAAGGACAGGAACTTATACCACTACGTCCCAGTAAACCAGCCTGAAATAGCAATTGCACTATTTTGCTGAGTGAATGAGGCTATCGCTCAAGCTTTGTACGCGATCAGAGCGCGTTTGTCCATGCCCGCTGCGAAATCGAAATCTTAACTACTATTCACCACAGTGTGCTAAACGCTGTTTAGGACATAATGTGTACTGAGTGTGGTCTTTTGTTGCAGATAATAGATCTCTGTCTAAAAATGATAACCTACGACCCGAATTACAACTATGAAGATGAGGAGGAGCCTGGCGAAGGCGAAGACGAAGATATGGAAGAGGAGTTGTTTGAGCCCGACGCCGAGCACGACTCCGACTCCGAGGAGTACTCGGACGATGACGACATGTCGTGGAAGGTGTGTTCCGTTTTGATAAGGCACTATTACAACTGTCATATTATAATAATTCACGTATTTCTTTACGCATTTTGACTAAATTGATTTCAGGTGCGTCGCGCTGCTGCCAAATGCCTTGAGTCAGTGATATCCACCCGACATGAACTCTTGAGTGAAATGTACCTGACTGTATCTCCGGCTCTGATTGCACGGTTTAAAGGTAAGGTGTTTTAATGAAGCGCTATAAATTTCCTGTATCGAATCTCTTTCGACTATTTAATTGGCTACAAAATATCGAAAAGTGTCTTGATAATTATTATATATGGAATCTCGTTACCTCGAATGTCAAGGCAATTGATAGACAATTCGAGTTCACGTGTTTTCGAGGTATAAGACTTTCGAGATACATAGGGTTTATTTGCTAAAGCTTTCACTTATAAAGCAGCTCATAATAATATGTTTCGACTTGTGAAGTAATGGTGTTATTGTGGTGCACATTTGTTTAAATGCTATAGTATAGTAAAATTTGAATGTATTTCGTCCTGGGGTGGGACACAAAATAACATTTTCTTCCAGCCTACAGTCTTCAGCGCAGCGAATAGCATTTGTTTCCATCTAATGAGGATTTCCACTAAACGAGGTTCCACTATATACAATTTTGCGAAAAAACCGTTTTAAAATGATGTCTTCAACCATCTCGGATTGCTTGTCTCTTGTACTTACTATTAAGTGGATTTTTAAGTCATAAAATGAAATTTGAATTAACAAAATATATCGTTGTTTATTTCAGAACGGGAAGAGAATGTAAAATGCGACATCCTCAGTGCGTACACTGCGTTACTGAGAGCAACGAGACCGCCACCGTCGCTGCAAGTGCCCCTTGCGCCAACTGACAACACGCCACAAGCTCTGCTTGTACAGAGGGTGAGGTCAATTTTATTATACATACCGTGTAAACTTCGTGTAACGTTCCTCGTTTTAACGGCAACGTCTGTGAAGCCTCGAAATCAATGGACTTTTTTTGGTTTAGCTTGTGTTCCATACACTGACACACTCCACATAGCATTATACCCACTCTCAACGATGACAATAGTTAAGTAATAAAAGCAATTTTAAGTTGCAAAAATCATTAAAAACTGCGCAGCGGAGTACGTTCTTTTGCCGCTTTCTTATCTTTGCCCGCTCTAAACTCGACTGTCGACAATCACGCCTACCGAACTTTGTAAGAAATTATTTTTGTTTAGAAATTAAAAAGATACAACAAATTGCGTTGTTCAAAAAAAGACATCAACAATCATACACGTACTTACATTCACGACAGTCTTTTGTGAAAAGCACAAGTTGTCACGTGTTTAGTTTTTGGCAAAAGTCGAGTGCAGAGCACTTCTCAGAGTTGCCACGCGTACAATGTAGTGCTAGTAAAATAAAGTCCTTATTTATAATAAACATATAATAAGTAATAAACTTAATTTTAGAGTTATGTATATTCTTCCGTGTCACTTTAATGTTTATCGTTCGTTAACTGAGCGTTTATTTAGGACAATGTTGCGCACCACTCTGTGAATTCAGCTTCCTGTAGAGGTATTTCCAAATCAATACGACTCGGGGACATAAAAAAAGAGTGTAGCCATCCCTTAAGGACGGCTACGCACCCGAGATTCTGACAGGGAAAAAATTAAAAAGACGTATGTGTGCTCACGGTATCCCACTTGAGGAAGTGACATAAGCGACAATTCGCAGGTGCCGAGCATTGTTCGCGGAGCCCTTCGCGTGATCCGCGGCCGAAGCGTGCGCGCCCGCGGCGCTGCGCTGGCATTGTTAAGGGAACTCCTGGCAGCAGCATCTGGCTGCCTCACAGAGCACGCCGCGAAGGTCATCAGAGCTCTTACGCCGCCGCTCTTGTGAGTTACGTTACGGGACTAATGTTTATACCATTCCGCCCATGTTAGCCGGACGGCCACTTCTGGACATATTCCTCCACTTTGGACTTCCTTCTGTACTTAGTGGGCATTCTTCATATGGTAGCTGTATCTAAGACGCGGTAATCCACAACGCTTGCAGGACAGTGACGGATTATCGAATTTATGTCATATATGTAGTCTACAACTAGAATTATTTAATATAAAGTAGCTTAAACGAAAGTTCCAACGAAAACATTCTATATTGAGAGGTCCACTTTATTTTTGTATCGCGATACGTTCGTGATTTTTGTGTGTATTTGTTTAGATGTAGATAATTGTGTCTGTATTTCTTCCATGTCTGATCCCAAAAATATGCTAAACTGAATGAATTATAGTTATAGAGTTTATGCAATAGAACATACAAGAAGTTCACATTCATCATTAAGAAATAAGTGTATACAAAATGGGTTTCACTGTATTTGTATGTATATATATATTGCAGGGATAAAGGCACGGCGTCTTCAATGAAGATAGAGACCCTAGTGTTCATATGGTGGGTGTCCCGTGGGCCTGGTGCGGCTGGTCTCAGAGCCCATGTGCCTGCCTTGCTGCCGGCTGTGCTGGCCGCCGTGCCGGACCCCTTCTATAAGGTGACTGCTGAAGCGCTCAGAGTCCTACAGGCGCTAGTCAAGATTATGAGACCTCTTGGTGAGTAACAATTCCTTCAGAAGTTACTCTTTCACGCAATAATAATGAACGGATTTACACTATTGTGTAAATTGGCCTTGGTCCTCGTGTGCATCCCATATGCTTATGGTGGTGGGTTGCAATAGTAGTGCTTCACGCGACCCTTACATTCGATAAAATGGATTCCATGAGGACCAACTTTAGCCTCAATCTTAAAAAGCTACTATATCTTGTGCAACTGGAAATTTTCCATAATAGCTATACCGAAGAAGAGGTAACTCGCCGAAAGCGTGGACTATTGTATTTGATAAGATAGAACATTTTTATTGAAAAAGTACATGATTCGGCAGATAACGTGGAAACCGGCGGCGAATGCAATGAAATCGAGCCCGCGCCAGAGGAATTTCGCCAATTCATACCCGCTATGTACGAATGTACTCTCGTGCGGCTTCGCGCGACGGACATGGACCAAGAGGTGAAGGAGCGAGCGATCGCCACGTGCGGACAGCTGATCTGCAACTTTGGAGATTATTTACAGGTACATTCTCTTACCCGCAAGAACGCGGCCGCCTGCGCTTATTCCAAGGCACGGTCGGTCACTTCGCCTCAAAGAACGTATCAGCGAATTGCGCAACGAACGCTGGGACCGACTTACTAGTGAGCCCATATAGGAGCCCACCTGCTCTGCTCCGTTGTCCCTTTACAAAAAAATATTAAAACTCACATTCTTATATGTTATATCGTTTTTATTTACTTATAACATACAATATTATATTTTATATACAATCAAATACGGTTCTTCTGTTTAAATTTATATAATTCCATTTTTCTATAATAATTTTAATTTATTAGTGCAATCAATATGCCCTTTTGTTTTGTACTGTTTAATTTGTTTCTCTTTCTTTCTTTTCCCTCTTTCTTATGTTTGTGAGAGCGGGGTTTGTGGGAGGCGCGAAAACCACTCGCGGTGAGGCATACAGCCGGGAACTGTCCCGTTTTTGATTCACCTCGTTAATTTTATAAATGTTGTCTTCAGAATGAGCTGCCAGTATGTCTGCCCATATTCTTGGAACGACTACGCAATGAAATCACAAGGCTCACAACTGTCAAGGCCCTGACAAAAGTTGCCGCTTCGCCCCTCCGTATTGATCTCAGACCGATCTTGGTATGTATTTTGCTGTGTTTTCGTAGAAGCATTGAAAATATTAGTTAAAAATTTAAAAAAACTAGTTTTCTACATAAAGAAGTACCTATATATTAACAGCTGAACTCGGCAAATGTTATCTTGCCGGGGTCTTATTATAAATTATGAAAATATTATTATCGCCACTTAAATATGGGGAAAAATGTATTTTTTAATGTCACGCCATATAAACAATTAATTCTATAAAAAACTTGGTGAACAACCATATCACTTGATATGTTCAAAATAGAAAGAGAGTAGCTGATACTGCTGCACACAAACTTTCATAAAAATAACTCGGGTCCTTTCGGAAGTTTTCGGTAACAAACACCGCGATAGGTGAATTTTATATCTCGCTCTGTCCATAAAATGGAATTGGTTCATCGAATGCTATACTCCTATTATGCTCTATTCCTTATTACTATTTCTGCATAAATTAATGTAAAAAAATGAAAACAAGGAATGAATGTGTTATGCATATAAATGACATGTAGGTTGGCTCAATGATAGTTTTTTCTGACAGGGCTCCTACAAATACTATTTCGACATTTTGTCACAATTAATATCGAAGTATTCAGTAACACGTGTTTAAATATATTTTTTCTAACTAAATAAATATTGTATTTCCAGTCCGATGCAGTGCCGATACTCGGGTCGTTCCTTCGCAAGAACCAAAGGGCTTTGAAACTGTCGACGCTGGTTTTACTTGATACACTTGTTCAGAATTACAGCGAGCACATTAGTAAAGAACTCTTGAGCAAGGTAAATGTTGTTTTGAAAATATTTTTGTGGTGAAACTGCTTTAGGCGCATCAGGAAACCATGTTTACGAATGAAACGCAATCATAACATTGGCGTCTCGAAGATGCGCAAAGTTTTTGTCGAAGAGGAAGAGCGATTGAGACCGCTTGAGATATAGAGAGGGCGAACGTAGCACGAACTCGCTTTCGAATCCTTTCGTCATGGATGTACAAGAGAAGCGCGCGTCGATTCCATTATCTTTCGACACTTCATATTGTAATGATAATTCAACGTGCCGTTGTGATCGATGAATTGTTGCCATCTTATGGGTAGTGCCATGATTCCATTGCTGTAGAAATGTTGAGATTTTTCATTAAAAAATCTGACAGGTAGTTTTCACAGTGTTCTCTTGAGGTTAACTTTATACTTCCTAAAGAGTTCTGAAGTGACCGAAACAGGTGGAAATCTGATGGAGCAAGGTCTGGGCTATACGGAGGATGCATCAACACGTCCCAGCCTCTCTCAATTTTTGCTGGGTGGCCAAAGATGAGTGCGGTCTGGCGTTGCCGTGGTGGAACACCACGCCCTTCCTGTTCACCAGATCAGGCCGCTTTTTCTCAATGGCTTCTTTTAACCTTATCAGTTGCTGACAGTAGAGCTCAGAATCGATAGTTTTGCCCGGCGGCAAAAGCTCATAATGGGCGATCCCTTTAAAATCTCACCATGCACACAGAATCACTTTGTTTCGAGTCAAGCCCGGCTTTGCCACGCTCTGTGGGGGTTGTCCACGCTTCGACCACGATCTTTTTCGCACATTCTTATCGTAAGTGATCCATTTTTCATCACCC
>DWCF01003857.1:0-18312 GCA_018230265.1 Delias oraia
TCCTTTTGAATAGTACTGAGATTAGTGCGTTCAAACAAACAAACTCTTTAGCATTATAATATAAGTATCGATTATACTAAATCACTCGGGGAAGACTCTTTAATATTGTGTCGGTTTATACTATATTATACTAAATGACTTACGCTAACACTAACACAAAATCCATGATTTGCATTTAAAGCCTTTTGTATAAGTACATTTCTAGAACTTGACTTTTGAAATTAGAATAATTGACCTCACAAACAGACACATAAAACGCGAAATAAAGGAATAAACTTTTCATACGGCATAATTTGAAACTTTTATAAACAGTAACAAATTGTGGAAACGCCGTCTAATGTCCCACATTTCCAACTTTAGCGGTCATAAAATTTTCAACTTTGTCCACGAGAAGATTTATAAAGAAATATTTTTGTTTGTAGAGTTAACTACAAATGTTTGCCGTGCTGCACCGAGAGCACTGTGTTTACGAGTCGTAATCGATCTTCGGACTGCTGTCACTGCGACAAGGACATAGGTGAGATTTACACGCAGACACACCTTAGTTCGTGATTCACCCAAACAGCAGCATAAAGATATTTCGGCTCAGTAGCCTTCTTTACTATACGAAAAAATGATAAAAATATGCTCAAAAAGGTAATACAGGCAGAATATGCTTTCAGGATACAAATTTAAAAATATAACTCGTATTCCATTGTAAGCCCGCGTTCCAAATTCGAAATCAACCCAAACACTGGCTAGAATCTACCCCATTTTACGTCCATAAGGCTTATCGCGATGAAATAAATAGGTATAATCCATTTCAGGGGGCTGTTTAAATGGTTCATCTGCTGGGAAGCGGCGCATTGCGGAGAACATTGGGTCACATATGACTGCCTCGTTTTTTGTCGACGACGCAAAAACCACGCCAAATATCTTTGACCGTGATTTATTGATAGTGTGGAGTGGCGTGGCCACCGCTCTTTTGGTCATAGTGCTTGTGATTGTGATAAGGGTGAGTCCTCGGAACGGTTACGTTTATGTAACAGCTAGGCATTCCAATTTTAAGGCTTTTGTGTAATTGTTTCAAATAAAGACAGGTACTCTGCATTTTATATATACTTTTTGCAATGGTGTTTTCTTCGTTAAGATTTGTAGACTTTCAACTAGCAATATATATTCATATAGAGAGAAAGATTGGACAGTTTACAGTAAATATAAGTTCTAATAAATTGGAAAAATAGCTTTTTTATAAATATCATTATCTGTCTTAAAGCTATTATGATTGTCACAAGTTGTCATAATTAATCGTTAATAATAATATAGATAAGTGAAAATTATATATATTTTTATTAATAATTAGTATGTATTGAATATTATAACATGTTAACTGATAAAGTTAAAAATTTTTCAAATACTCATAGCTATTCGAAAATTATCGAAATACGAGTAAACCCAACGACTTAGGGACCGTCAAGAAAAGAGCGCATCTATTCCTTAAAGGCCGGTAGCGCACTCGCGGCTCTGCAAAGTCTGGGGGTGTCCATGAGCGGAAGATCGCTTATCATAGATGAGCTTACTACTCGTTAGCCACGATATGCATACAAATATAAATAAACAAAACCCGTTTGTTTAACTTTATTAAATTTCAGATTAATATGAAACGCCGCAGTCATCTAACATTGTTTCCTAAAGCGGTATACTCCCAGCTAACAACAATTGATGAAGACTTAACAAACCTGCCTTTGTCCAACACTAGCAAGCTGAAAGTGACCGAGGGTGCTGTGAGCACATTTGAAGAGCCAACCTAGTAAAAAGTATGACAACTAACACGGAGGCCCGGTTTTTGAAGCGTAACATAAAAAGTAAAATCTTTTATTTACATATAAAATACGTAATTAGTGGTCCAATATTAGTTTAAATTTACGAAGTGAAAATAATGCATAGTTTTTTATTATAACGTTCAATCGAGTTCTAAATTATATGACCTTCTAAATTGTCACTTAGTATTCTCCAAAGTTAGATTGAATATATACAAATGATTTAACACCACACTTTAGCATACATGATTAAAGTTATGTTTACGGAACAAAAACCGGGCTAATACTACAGACTGACATGTAGAAAGTTTATATAGACGTGTATCTCATAACATAGTAACTTGGCTTGTAAAACGACCAAACATAATTTATATTTGTTTAATGTTAAATATATTATCTGCTTATTTATGCAAAAGCTATATAAAGAAACAGTAAATAATATTAGATTGAACTAAAGAATGGACTCACTGTAAAACGATTAAGCTCTTATGTTATTTGGATTATGAATTTTTCCTTGATAGTTGAAATGGAGCCCTCATGTGGTCTTTTATGAAGCAAACATTTCTAATTTATAACCATAGCTTTAGTGTTATCATATATTTTTATTGTTCATGCCATTAGAATAATTGAATTTTGCGCTAAAAGGAATAGTGATTGTATAAATTTCGGCCGATGTATATAGATGTGAATTGATCAATTATCATAATATTTAGCTATTGTTATGTAAATATGTACATAATATGTAAATATATTGATGGTTTTTATTACGGAACTATGTTGTTTTAGTTTATTCGTCATTTGTTTTTGTCGCCTGAGTATTTAATATCGTCAGGTGAATATCATAAAGAAATAATTGAATACAAATAATATATAATAATAAGGTAGGTAGGTTAATCATCATCACCATCATCATCAGCCCATTCAAGTCCACTGCTGGACATAGGCCTCCCCCAAAATAGAGGGGTTATTATGCCTTAATCACCACGCTTGGTAGGCGGGTTGGTGATCGCAGAACATCTGCTGTACTTGAAAAGGCGCCGCTGCCCACCCTTCGGTGAAGTGTCCTTTAGTCGCCTCTTACGACATCCCATTAGAAAGACTGGGAGTGGTACTATTCCAGTAACCACACGGACAGGAGGGAGGGAGGTTATTTGAAGGGAGGAATTATATATTTATTTTTTATAACTTTTTTTATGCAAAGTGTAATAAAGTATAAATTCTGCATTCATGAACACATTAACGGTGTCTTCTTACTAGAGACGACACGAGAGAGGCGAAAAGAAAGCGAGAGCCTCGTAGATAAGTGGTTTCTTAAGTCTACTATAAAGCGAGAGGTTTCGGGTTCGAATCCCGATCTTGACAATTATAATTTAATTTAAAATTTATTCGGTCTCTGGAATTACTTGACAGTAGCTGTGCGAATGTCTTAATAATATCGCACTATAATTAGTGTAAGTAGCCTAATGGCCGGCTCGTCCGAAATGATACCACGGGCTGACAGAATACTCAACGTGAAATGGTAGATGTATTTGAAATGCTGTTTCTACTGTGTACTGCTGAATGAGTGAGCCGGCAATACAAAAAAATGTGTGGAAAGTGGCGTGGTTGTCCATGTTCTCTTACTCTGAAAAATATATATACCTGCTCCGTTGTCCTCTACAAATTATATATGCAACGACTAAAAGAAGAACTTTTAATCAACAAAGAAAACAATGTTTAAATAGACTATTTATTCCACTGTTCTACTTTTCCGTAAATAAAATGAAAATTGAAACATACATTAGGCCGCACTGTGTTCGTTCCCTGCTCCATATAAAGACGACTAACTAAGCTGGTAATATGAAAATATTACATTTGTAAAATCCGGAAGTAGCATTTGACAGGTGAGGTAATGATAAATGACAGCCGTGACACCGGAAACAGTTAATACGACAAGGGATCATAATTACAAAATATGGCGCAATAAGAGACCTCTAGATTTTTATATTTTGCCTCGAATATAATTTAACTAATGGTCTTCAGTTATGAATACGTTAAAGACGTTACGTTTAAGAGACGGTTAGAAAAAAATATAAAAAATTTAAAAAATACTTCAGTTGAAAAGACACTAAGTCATTTTAATATCTAACTCTTAATAATATTACGCATAATCTATACAACCATCTCTTTATTTATACGTCACATTTTTTTACATACATGTATAGTCGACCATTAAATAAAAAAAATATATATTGTCGACCAGTATTACACTATAAACATGTTATATTAAAGTAAAACAGAATGTTCCAAAGAAATGAAGATTAAAAGACTTTTGGAAGTGAGAGATTTAAGTGCATAAAAGATTGTATACAAAGTTACAAGGTAAATCCTGATTACATGATTTTCACCTACTTTCATAACATTTATTAAGATAAATATTTGTATGTGACGCTTAAAAATGACATCATTTGAGGGTGTTACCGGCTCAACATTATACGCATAATATATTTTAAATTAATGGAGTGAACATTGTTTCTTTTCCCTTACTGGAGGTGCGAACAATGTAATGCTACATTATTCCAAAAAAATATCTTCTTGAAATATATTACATATTTAAAAATCAAAACTTTTGAGTAAAGTTCATTAACAGAAAAGCTTAAAAGTTCCTTTATTAAAATATAGACTAGATCTAGTCTATGAAATTATGCTGAAATTTCTCCATAACAGGATATGTCGGAATTAAAATTTTAGGTGGCATAAAGGTACTATTACTTTTTGCTATTTTAAACTAGAAACTATCTTTAAAATATAGCTAATGTGTATTGTCTATTAAAAATACTTTTTTTTATTAATATATGTAAACTAAGAAATATAAATATTTTAATTTAATTATGAAAAAATACAGGAAAAACATCTAAGTTGTATCAAAAGTGGTCAAGAAATCGTAATAAAAAACTCACAAATCCGACCAATTAATATGTCACTTTTATAATTTGAATATAAAAAGAAGCTTACGTATATATTGTATCGGCTGAATAAACTCTATACATAAGAACCAAATGACTTAGACAGCTCATTTCCAACTCTCAAGATAAACGTGACACATCCCGAAATACATCTTCTGGAAGGAAACAAATGCTGTGAGAAAATGAGGCTGTTTTCAAGTGAATGGGTGGAGCTTATTTTGGTGTCAGATTTTGTCCTTTTGTACCCTTAAAGCTACGTATTAAAAACAAAAATATAACTTGGCTATGTTACATTCGTTCATTGCTATGTAATAATCTTGTTAAATGTCAGTGTTAGCCAAGCAACTGCCATTTACATCATTTTGCGTTACAGTAATATATATTTTTATATTCCCGTAAAATAAGAATATTTTGCGTAGTATGGAAGATTGATGGCTGAATTATTCGATAAAACAGATGGATAATGATAGACATCATAAGACAGACGCCTTATAGCAGATATTACTGAGTGCTAGCATTTTTTAGTTTGTGATTGTAAGACGGGCTGGTTTTCGCAGCTCTACGTCATTATTGCGCCTATTTTAATTGGCGTAATATTTACAGTAATAAAGATTTAATAATAATAAATTCTACTACGCAGTTCTCTCTTTATTTTATAAATGTTATATAAGATTGGCAAATTAACAATATACTATATTAAAGAGAGAAAAAATTCTTTATAATAAAATATTATATTTTAAGAGAGCGTGCTTTTACATTTTCCTTTCAAATCTTTTCGAATCTACGAACCATCTACGGTTTCGTAGGTAATGCTACAGTGAGCTACGAACGTGATTTAATATAACAAATTCATACCGCATTTTCTTATTATAAATTACAAGTTAATGCAACGTTCAGAATAAATAAATGATAATTGTGTTATGACTTGGATCATAAACATTACATTGTATGTACCTTCATATATTTGTCGAGAATAATTATAATATTGATGAGAATAGTTGATGATACCATGTTAATAAAAGTTATAAAATACAAGTACAAATCATACTATCAATATTTAAAATCAATTACAAAAACAAGAGATTAAAAAATATTATTTAAATTCAAAGAAGTATATATTGTACTTATAGGGTTTTTTGTATGCTTATATGTTTTATTTTAATTTTAAATCATAATTAGCAGTTTACGTCTCATAAAAGTAGAAATTTAATCTGTCAGGTATAAATTCAGAAGTAAGGTTTTATTTAGTTTTAACAAAGTGCAATGCTTAAAATGTATGTAATTAAGCTAAGAAATTCCGTCCGAGATTTGCTTAAAGACTTTAACGCAAAACTTCGGTTTAAATATATAGAAGAGAAACGTCGAAAATTATTTAAAATATTCTGTGAATTTGCAACACTTATAATTTCATAGTTCCGCCTTACTTTTTAATATACGCTAACTAGTACTAGTTATAAACTAATAGATATATTAACTTATTATTTACTATATAGAGAGCTTGAAATAGTAGCAATATGTGTATATATCGTTATTTTTTCTAACTTATAGCGGATAAAGGAGCAGGTGGGTCTCCTATGTGGTAAGAGTCACGCCACAGTCCACGAATTGTCTATGTTGGCTTTTTACGCCATATGACCGGTTTTTTAAGGCTCACTCACTCAGCGACACACAATAGAAACACAGTTGTATCAGTTCGGACGAGCTGGCCCAATTAGGGATTTAGCTTACTAAAGAGAGAGAGCCATAGCTCCCATACGGGTGTGATATTACTAAGATACTCACCTGGCCACTGTCAACCCGTTTCAGAGACCGAATAAATTATAAAATTAATTACTTATATTTTTTCGGAATAGGATTCGAACCCGATTTTCCTTCGCTTCATTGTAGACTTCTTAAACCACTTATCTACAAGGCTCTCAAATATAAAAATATTTAAGATGGGTTTGAAAAAAAAATATATAAAAATTCGCCATTATTAAAAAAGCATAATTTCTCTGAGTTTTAATTAAGTGTACTATGGAAGAAACAGCTGGGCGAACAACACATTTATTGAATTTAAATATTAATTTAAATTCAATAAATGTGTCAAAATGGCACTTCTGAAACCAATCAAAGAGTGTCAAATGTATATGGCAAATATATTAGTATTAAAATTGTGTTTGAGAGTAACCAGGAAACTGTATTAAGGAAAAAAATATAATTTTAATTATATAAATACTCGAATAAAACTCTCTTATCCTATGTGCGTATTTACGAACTCATTAGGGAATGGAAGTTTTGACAAATTGCAACAGGCAGACAGTGTTTTACTAGGCTGTTATTTCCACGGCGGGTTGAACATTCTAAACTAAAAAAATTCTAAACTATATATGTACTGTAAATAATGTTATATGTAAATTATAAATAACAATTCACACAAATGTAAAAAAAAATCTTAAATTATAATAATTTTATATCTTTCACAATTTGAAAATGTTATAAAATAACATAAGTAATCGATCCTTATATAGAGATAAATATATCTATTAATATTATATATAATATATATTTATATATAACGTAAAACTAAGCATATCTTTTTTGTTAAAGTTGTTAAAAAATTGACAGACAAGTTAATTTTACCTGAGAACAACTCAATTCTGATAATCTAGTAAAAATTCTCAACAAAAGACATTATATTGAATAGTGTACAATGTAACGATCTTTGCGAAATGTCCACCTCCTGATTTCTCAGTTAATAGAATTATTGGGGCGTGCTCCATCAAATATAGGCACACATAAAACATTATTGATAAAAAAGTAAGCGATCATGAATATCTTACGAATCATGCTCTGATATTTTATTAATATCAAGTATCAAAGGCATTTTGTGAAAGTAGGTTGGGATTTTTATATATTTTCGCAATTAACAGTCGAACCAATTTTAACCCAGATTTTATACAAGATCAAATACTTCAGCCGGTTTCAGTATCGTAGAATTTTTTCGTTTTTTAATTTAAATTTTGTTCTTTATTAAATTTGTGTCAAGTTCAAAAAGTAGGTCAGGTTC
This sequence comes from Delias oraia, assembly GCA_018230265.1. Classification (NCBI taxonomy): domain Eukaryota; kingdom Metazoa; phylum Arthropoda; class Insecta; order Lepidoptera; family Pieridae; genus Delias; species Delias oraia. The sequence goes on from DWCF01003857.1 coordinate 7,794, forward strand.
GTCGTAATTAACATTATTGAAGCTCTCCAGAATGGTGCGTTAAAACTGATTAAGTTTAAATAAATTACAAAATCTTTAGAGGTTTATTTACAGTCAAGCGTTACATTGAACAAAATATTAAAATAAAACTAAAATTATTATAAATGATAAAAAAAATTGTATACTAGTGGACCCGGCAGACGTCGCCTTGCAACCTACCGGGTCCAATATGAAGATCCTTTCACTGCTATCGGTTGTAGCGTGATAAAAAGTATACCTGCTTAGGTGTATAAAAAATAATTGTGCCACATTTTGTTAAAATCCGTAGAGTAGTTTTTATTTATATAACGAATATACAGATAGACAAACTAAAATTTTACTCATTGCATCAGTATTGATCAGATTTTACCCCCTTGTAGCTTTTTGGAAATATATTTCATGCCCACAATTGACCTCTCTACATATTCATTATAATTATGTATTTATATAGTCTAAAAAGATAAATAAAATTCAAGCAATATTGTAGTATATTACGTAGGTTAGCAGAATTCTCTGTTAAAAGGACGGCTCTTGGATAATGTAAAAGTATTTTTGGACAAACGAGTTTTTTTGAAAGATAACTAAGAGATTCCGAGCATTTTTGTGAAACCTTTTAGCCTTTATGGAATAGCCTTTCATGTCATAAATATTGTCTCAAAGATGCTTGTATCATTTAGGGAATACTGATTTAACTTAATCCTTTTATCTTGATGTTCAAAAGGATAAAGGTTTTAAAATATCTTCTCCATATAAAACTTATAATAACAGTAAATATAACAGCGACTCAACAAAATTAATATTGTGTGCTATTTATAAACAAAATCTTCAATCAAAAACATTAAATAATTCAGTTTAATAATAATCTCTAGGAAGAGAAATAAACGGTTTAGGTTGAAAATTTCTCCAATCTTATTTTTTAATGTTTATAGCACAATACATGCAGGTCTCCTCTCGGTAAGTGAATACCGCTCATGGACGTCTGCGCATTGGTGGTGTTGCCACCTTATTACATCGGTTAAGCGGCATATACGGTAGTACTCAACGTGAAACTTGTACTGTGTTTCGCTGAATGAATGAGGATATCGGAGAAATAATGAAAAAAAAAATGCCATTTAATTGCAGTAAAAAGCCGGCAACCTGTGTTGCCAAATCGCGGATTGTGGCGCGGTTGTTCATAGGCGGCGGTGTTTTCTTACCATATAGGAGACCCACCTGCTCCGTAAGAATAAAAAAATATATTTAAAGGCACCCGATAGCCTGCCTCATTTAGCGAAATCCTGTAGAAGTACCGTTTAATGTACAACAACTATTTCATGCTGAGTATTCTTTGAACCGTCGGTATGACTTTGGACATGCCGGTATAATTATACGTCATCAAATGCTTCAGCGCTCGGGTATAATTAGCAATATATAATAATAATAATAATAATAATATTCGGGTATAATACCACACAACAAATTTGGAATACAAACGATATTTCAGCTTCTCAATCTTAACATTCAGTAAAATAAATTGAAATAAAATCTTTTCCGACAACTCATAAGAGAAGACAATCTATTTGTCTTGTTGACAAATGCCGGGGTCGAATATTGTCCTTTGTTTCAACATTCCAATCATTAATCATTTTTATGTTTGTAATTAATAAAACGTAACGACTAGTTCTACATTGATGTAGAAATATCATTTTTCTATATCATTTGTTCGAGCGTTGTCTATCGTTTTTCTTCGCTCGCCGATATCCGGTTATTGGTGTTTGCTTGGATTTATTACATTGTAACATTCGAGAATTTTCGTTGGCATATATACTATAAATTGCTGATATTGTAAAGGTGGGGACCACGGACCATCAATCGCAGCGTATAACGTCCACCTACAAGGTCCCTTAAGGATCTTGTAAAGGTTGCCGGAAAACGCTGGATGCAGGTCGCCTCCGCCAGGTATTCGTGGAGGTTCAAGGGGAGGCCTATGTCTAGCTGTGCATGTCCTACGGCTGAAATAATGGTGATGATGATATATAATACTAGCATGGCTCTTAGGTAAGATGATGTTAAGACCGTAGTCCGGCCATTGGCACGGTCATGTAATTATTGTTATTCAATTAAAACTTGGGTGCTAGTTAAAAATTTGCTAATGGAAAATAGTATACGTTTTAGTAATGTAAACAAGAAGTAAATAAGCGAAATCCAAAGACCCTTCAGAGAATTATGCAGATGTTACACCCATGTTTGTTATACTTGAGCTTAGTAATATTTACCGGTACTTTGTAATGTTATAGCGAACAACGTAGCTGGTGGGTCTCCTATATGGTAAGTGAAATCCACCGACCATGAACAACCGCTCCACAGCCGCAAGTTGATTGTGTTCAGAGACCTCCGATATTCTCACTCACTCAACAAAACACAATAAAAGTCATTACTTTTACGTGATACATTTATCACGCTAAGCTTTCTGTGAGGCCGTGCGTCAGAATATGCTTCAGCATGGCTCTCCCACGGCGCGACACTGTTTAGACATTCATCCGACCACTAATTGTTCTGACCGGGATTCGAACAGGAATAACTCTCATTCCGTGGTAGCTATAAGAGCTACGAGGCTCTCAAATACTATAAACCTGTATCTTAAAAACTATAACTTATGTAAGATCTGTTAAAATGGTTCTCCTTAATCCAACCAAATCAAGGAACAGTATTTATAAATTAAAATTGAAGGAAAATAAATATTTCTTATGATTATATATATCGTAAGCATCTTAGGAAACATGGCTTCGGAAAATTGAAAAATGGATTAGGCAAATTACTTTATTCCATCTTGCAGCGAAGTTTGCAGTTAAAATTTTTTAGAAATATAATTCATACGGACGTTGGTACAAATACAAAAGTAAATAATAATTAATTACGTAAGTTTTGATAAAATTCTTAAGTTGCTATATTTGTTGTCAAACTTTTCCGAAACGAATTAACTGATTTTTAAGAGATTATGTGTACTTACAAGATAGTTCTGAGTGGTCATCTATAATAATCATTTATGTTCAATTGTAATCCATGGTTCAAAATTTTTTTATGACTAAATATAACATTTAAATTCACTCTTTTGTATTATAACGGTGGCAAACAACCAGTAGGCTCACATATAGCAAGCGGTTATCCGCTCATGAACACCCCTGGCTCTTGTTGAGCCGCGGGTGCGCTGCCGGGCTTTAAGTAATATATACGCTCTTTCTTGAACATCCCCAAGTTGTATTGGTTTGAAATAGCCCCTGTTGGCAGCTGATTCCACAGAGAGGTGGTGCGCGGCACAAAATGCCATAAAAACCCTCAAATGTGGATCGAAAAACATCGAAGTGAAAGCAATGAAACTTTGTATTGTGAAAGTCAGCAGCACGTATTAATCCAAATAGCTCCTCCGAAAATTCCTCGTGATAAATGCGATCAACCCCAATTTTTAATATAAATATTATTAATTTGTCAAAATTATTTTATTGCGAATTATTCGTTTATTATTAAAAAGTTTATTAATTTGACAAGATCCACAGATGGCAGTATAAGGTAATTTTTTAATAGACATGAAGTTCACTTGTTCCTTTGATAATAAAAATATGTCTTAAAGCACAAACACTGGAGTATAAACTCGTCCATGAACCTAAGCGAGTATTTAATATCGTGCTGTGTTCTCCGGTGGAAATGGACTGAGAACCATTAATTTTTAGTATAACTAGTCCATTTTTTCTTGAGAACAGGTGTTTTTACAGCTGAGTTAAATAGTTTTATCCTTAGCGTTTTATCGTTATATTTTTTATGACATTGTATTAAATACAAATAGTTACATAACGTCTGTGAAGTAATTATTGATTTAAATGTCCTTTTAATATGCTGTTAGGTACTAATTGGCATACAACAATTAACCTGTTTCGATGAATAAAATTATGGTACAGCAGACAACGGAGCAGGTGGGTCTTCTATAAGGTAAGAGAACACCGCCACTCATAATAAACCACGCCACAGTTTGCGTATTGGTTATATTGCTGGCTTTTTAGGATACTTAAGCGGCATTCTTAAGGGCCTCCGATATCCTCACTCACTCACCCTAACACAGTAGAAGTACCTATACAAGAACAGCTCCATTTAACGCTGAGTATTTTGCGAGCCCGTGGTTTCACTTCGGACGAGCCGGCATAATTAGTGCGTCAGCATTGTTTTAACTTGTCTCGTTTATGGGTGCAAAATTTTTGGGCTTTTTATTGTCATTGGAATGAGTGTAAATTTTTAGTGTCTTCATTAAAATACGCACTATTATAATTGTAATAATTACTACCCGACAGAACTTGTATTGTAATTCGTTACAAAATTATATAATTATAAGTTTACAAAAAACTTCTATTTCTATCACTACTGGACCTTAGTAACTATGGATGAGATCAGTCTGTGCCTTATAAATAAAATGTTTGTTTCTCTTGATGATCGTAGCCAAGGTTTCCCGCAAACCTTATTATCATATATACATTTAAATCGTGTCAGTACTATTCTACCGGAACTTTGTACTGTTTTAAATAATGTGAATGATAATTTTTGTGTAGCTAATAAAATACATTTCAATGTATGACTAAGCTATGTGGTTGGTTACACCATAGTGCTTTTGATTACTAAAACTTTAATGTTTTATTTAAAATCAAACCAATGAGGTTTGGGGACCTTAAAGCTCGGCAACGCACCCATAGCTCTTCAAGAGCTAGGGGTGTTCATGGGCGGAGGACCGCTTGCCCTTGGTTATTCACCTGCTTTTTTACTACCATTCATATATGAAAAACATAGTTATCCTGTTTTTTTTTTAAATTGGTGGCTACCGAGCAGGTGGCTCATCTAGGTAAAGCTGTTTTCCGACCATGGATTTTCTCTTGCGGAAGAACAACTATGTTTTTTTTATGAAGGTCCTCAAGTCGTATTAGTTTGGAAAAACCTTAGCTGGCAGGTGCGCGGTACAAAATTGCTTAGAAATGCTCAATTATGGAAAGACAAACATCAAGGTAATATCGATGAAAATGATTTTGATGTTTATCTGTTATTGTAATCCTAATCTCATCAAAATCTAGCTACAACTTTTCCATAATAAGGGCTTAGTATATAACTGACCAATGTTTCGTAAAAATAGCTTCCTTTTTATTTCAAGAGTTTTGTTAATATCGAAAGAAACTTGATAATATAAGTTTGAGTCAGGTCCCATGCAAATTCACTATTTATTCACAAATAACATCGTTGGTCCCTTTGACAAGGGTCAAATACCGCCCATCCATATTTTCACACAATTTTTTCGTCAAGTGGACAGTTCCACCTCCATATATTACACGAAACGAATTCGTAAAGGGGTTCATTTGTATAATGAACAAGTGTGATGGATTGACAGTATACGATCTTAGATGGGCAACTTTGATGTAGGTTAAACGACATTTATCATTGAAAGTAGCAACTTTAATAAAATTCATACTTTTTCCTTTTTGAGGAAGAGATTTTGGGGTTCTGAAAAACCAAAATTGAATATTCAAAGAGAGATAAACCGAGCTTAGTAAAGACTACTGCTAATCATTTAGATGTATGACGAACGATTTAAAAATTTTACTTTCATTGTTTCACATTAATCTAATTAATATTTTAAACGTTTTTTTATTAATTAAAAAATTAATTATTAATGCGACAAAACCTAATAAAAACACAACATTAAGCGACGTTAAAAGTCCACAGATCATTCTTTATGGCAAGTGATCGGTCTTGTGTCTTTCAAAAACTTCTACGGAAAAGGAACCAATAAATTCCACTTAAATTGCTTGAATGTTAGACAACTAGTTTATAACACAAAAACAAAACAGATATATTAATAATAATAAATAATGATTAGAACATATATAACACGATATAGAAGGTTAAATATTGTAAAAAAATATTCACAAAATAAGTTTTCGCTTAATAAAGTCATTAATATCTTGTTTAATGATTTTTTGTTGTTGTTTAGAAGTCATACTTTAAAATTTACTTTTTAATATCTAGTTTGAACTTTTTTAAAAAATGCACACAATCAATTCCATTAAAAATTAAAGAAATAGAAAGTATATAGTTTATCTTCATTAATTTTTTTTTTCAAATATAAATTTAACTTTGACTCGTCAAACCAAAATACAAAACATGGGAAAAACTGTTCACCGTTTCATTATCATCAGCGCATTTGAGCGCTAGTGAAAACAAATAAAAAAAGAAAACTCTGAAAAGAAAACTCAGTTTATAATTTTTACATTAATATCTTTCTTTTAAATTCAATTCATCGACAAGGGACAAATTCTTTTAGATATTTTATCTGTCGAAATTGGATAGCATGTCTTTTCTTTTGAATTTGTACCTCGATCCATCGTTCTATCTTAATTGAAATCGTAAAGTTATGTAAGGCCACGTGTCTCCTCTCTTTCGGGTTACGCAAACTCGCGACTTGTGAATAGAAATATCACACTTCTATCAATTTGCTTAAGAACTTTAAGTTTTAAACGAACAATAATAATTAGCTATCAACGTACTAAAAATTTAGATATTTATACATATTTTAAACTTAGTTTCTATGACAATATAACGGAAAAAAGATATTAATTTTATATTGATTAGCTAGACAAAATTTAGTAATACGTTTTATGTATATCAAACTGCGTAAATCTTTGAAAATAACCTGTCATATTGAAACTTTGAGATTAATAAAAAGTCAATATTGTCGAATATGGCCAACGAAATGGCTTGGTTTGTTTTAGAACAACGTTGTTCTTGATGAAGTCTATTGTTTTGTGAGTGCGGAGTCAAAATGGGAAGGATTATTCATTTCCGTCGGCGTCAAAGGCTGCTTTTAAATAGGCAAGTCTCATAATATATTCCAGAATTATCACGTACACGAACAAAAGTATGTAATATAATATAAACTATATTTTTATATACAATCATCACTATATTTAATATAAAAAACAACATAAGACACTTAATCTTGTTTTTAAATGAAATAATAACAACATTTCATATAAAAACATATACATTATAGGTTTTTGACGATATTTATTGTTATAAACTTAAGTGAAGTCAAATGATAACTATTTAATTAAATATGTGTATAAATTAAATAAGATTTAACATTTAATTGATACATTAAATCACGTTATATAGTTTATTTTAATATAGTAACGTAATAAATGATTTGTTTCTTTAAACTATAAAAAATAACCGTTTTGTTGAAGCAATTTCATGCTATCTTCACCACTAAAACTGTAAAAAGGTGTATTCTAAACACAATTTGAGTGTCGCGTAGACGTTATTTTGTCGCCCGGGGCAATCGCACCGTTGAATTTTACACCGATATGTGTGAAAACACAGCTTCAAAAAGGTTTTACGAGTAACTACCCATGTTGAATGTTGGTTTTGACACCTTTTATGTGTCGTAACATTGGAATATAATAGCTGGAATTTAGATTAGAAAGTAGGTACGTGAATTGATCGGGGTCAACTGCGAAATAAGGCCGTGTTGGGGTGACAAATTACGCTACGTTTATGTATATTACATATTATGTCTACATACATTACTTTAATGACAGTATATTTAATTAACATTTTTCATTCAGTTACATTTAAGTATGCTGTGTTTATTTCCTTTTTTTATAGTATAGTAGAGAGCAGAGCAGTTAAGTCTCCATGTTAAGTCTTCACTCACTCATCTAAACAACAGTAGAGGCAGCATGGTGTGACAGTATTAAGACACCCACTCAGTCACTGTCAAGGTCTTCCAGAGACCAAATAAATTATAATTTATAATTGTCCGGCCCGGGAATCGAATCTGGTACCTCTCGCTTCATGGTAGACCTATTAAACCACTTAGCTATGAGGCTCTCAAAGGAGGCTTTCCTTATAAGTAATACTGTGTACTGTTAGGCAATAAATAGGCCGATAGTAGAAGTACTTGTATGTTTTTACCAGAACCTATCAATTTTGTCGAAAGCGTGACTGGATCATATTGACAAGGAAAAGGAACAATGCGCAAAGAATGTCTAGCTGAAGGAAGCCCGCTGCCTGAAGGTGATTAATTGCGGTAAACCGCGGGATAACCGACATCTTTGAGTTCAAAAATTACACCAAGATTACATTAAATGCTTCTCAAGATCTTAAGCTTAAAGAATAATTGATTTTGACGATAAGCGGTTATAATTTCAAACTTTGTACATTGAAACAATTTGATTTTTGTTTTAATAATAAGTTAAACATCTGAAATTGGTAAAATTCACGAAATAATAATATTAAGTTATTTAAATATTTTAAAAAACAAAAAGAATTGTAGATTTATTCTATGTATCTCTTAGATATTGTTTACATTATAAAATATTGATTAATATTAAGGAATATTTGCTGTTACAAAGATATTATATCATAGCAGATCACCCAGATTCATTGAAACACAGTATTAGTACTCAGCTGCTGGTATTATTTTTCTTCTTATTATTTTGAGAGCCTCATAGCTTAATTGTTTAAAAATTGTACCATGAAGCTAGAGATGGGCCGGATCGTCCGAAGTGATACCACGGCCTTACAGAATACTCAGCGTGAAATGGTTCTTGTACTGTTTCCCAGAGTGATGATATCGATATTAAAAATGCTGCTTAAGCGGTGTGAAAAGCCGGCAACTCAACAAATGCGCGGACTTCTTACGGTCTGTAATGGACGGTGGTGTTCTTTACCATAAAGAAAAGCCACCTGCTCCGTTGTCCGCTATAGAATAAAAAAAATCTGTGAATCTATGGCACCAAAATATATACACAATTATAAATAATATATAAAATTATTAATAATAATACGTAATAAACAAAATGTACAGTCGGAATTTCAATCGGTACGCTGCCTTAACGGAAATAGAGACATAAGTAATTATCATTTATAAAACTCCATGCTAATAGTGAAATATTAACAAAGTGGTATTGATCTTATTAAAACATCACCTTCAATTACTTTGAATTCATTCAATTACTTTTTTCTGTCAATGGAATGACAAAATCTAATCTATTCCAATCAAATCCGAAATGTCAAGCTTTGTCACGTGAACTTTACAAGATATGTCACTTGCATTGATGAAAACTATACGTCGTTATCTGTTTGGCGTAAGAGCTGCTGTACTTTTAAATTCGTCCTTTAGTATGTCATTCTGTAAGTTGTTCTAGAAAAATAATATTAAAAAGATTGAATCACATTTATACATCAAAATGCTAATTAATTTATTATTATTTACATTTGAGTTGGATCTATAATTACTATTAGTTTTTAAAGATATAAAAATATCAATAGTAGGAATGGGTTCAAAGAAATCCGGGAAATACGCCACAAAGAATACGAAGAATTAAAACCTGCAGCTGAATTGCATCATCAAATATCGAAGAATAATACAGTTTAATCTATATCACTTTGATGTTTCTTGTTCCACAATTGTGGGTTTTTTAAAGCATTATGCATCACACACTCTGTGGAAGTTTAAAAAATCGAGCGTATATTTCCTTAAAACGTCGGCAACGCATCAGCGCTCGCAACTGTGAGTCTTCTGTTCCGCTTGATATTGAAAAACATTTATAAAAATTGTTGTTTAATTTTTTTATAATAAGGCACTTATTCGACCTCAAAACTAAGAAAATGAAGGCTACATTTTTTAATTTAAATTTTCTTAGAAAATTTTAATAAAACTAGATCTTAGTCTATATTTTGGGAGTTTAATCCCAAATATCACGAAGGAAATGCAATTTTTGACGAAAGCCAGTGTCCATAATTATGGAATGGACTGTGAAATCTTACTTACATTGATAACAAATACATGCTATGTTTTTATAATATAAAACTTAATCTTTTTTAAAGAATATTTGAGTTAATGTAGAAGTGGATAGTAAGTTCATACAATTACTACATATTAATAGGCACATAACTTAAATACATAATTAATTTTGCAAGGAAATAGTAACTAGATAAGATTAAATTCTCTCACTGAAAACTAGTTTAGATTATATATAAATAATTCTAAAATTCTAAAATAATAAAGGTCTAAAATAATAAATTTTCTAAATAATAAAGGTCGCCGATGTATACATCCCATACCTTTAAATAACCGCTTAAGTGGCGTAAAAAAAGCCAGTAACACAACCAATGCGCGGACTATGGCGCGGTTGTCCATCGCGGCAGTGTTCTACTACCATATATGAGAATATCTGAATTAAAAAGTGCACATAGTATAATACCATAACCAAAATAAAAATCAAAGATTATCTATTTATCGTAGGATTTAACAATCACTGGTGGCAGGTGGTCTCCTATATGGTAAGAGAACATCGCCGCTAATGAACACCGGCGCCGCCGTCCGCGCTTTGGTCGTGTTGCTAGATTTTTACGCCACTTAAGCGGCACTTTTCAGGGCCTGCTATATCCTCACTCACTCTGCAAAACACAGTACAAATACCGTTTT